>CM075812.1:50268721-50512229 GCA_037975025.1 Excoecaria agallocha
AAAAAATGCAGGCTCGCAATTTGCAGCCCTTTCTAGTTTTAATAAGGGTGATGAGCTTTCTCCTCAAGTAGAGAACAAGAATATGAGCTTCTTTGACTACAATACTGAGCGTCCCAAGTAAGTGCAATACAATAGGTATAATAACTCCAAGTGTGGAGACAGTGTTAGCAGAGATGACTCAAGCAAGGTAAGTAGAATAGTTGTGAGGG
This sequence comes from Excoecaria agallocha, assembly GCA_037975025.1. Lineage (NCBI taxonomy): Eukaryota > Viridiplantae > Streptophyta > Magnoliopsida > Malpighiales > Euphorbiaceae > Excoecaria > Excoecaria agallocha. The sequence goes on from CM075812.1 coordinate 50,268,931, forward strand.
ATAATTTATTATTTGGCAGCTCTATTGGTATCCATTTACAAGCTAATCCAAGTCTTTCTCGTGCTATTCATTACGTGGATCAAGAAGAGAAAGAGGTCTGGGATGTTAACATCCAATGCGAAAACTCCTTCAAACGTGAAGAATAAAATCTAGCTTACTTATGAGCACAACTGTCAAGTAGATAACATGATTTTTCCAATTTTGAATGCTAACTCCAATAAGGCCATCATAGTCTCCTATCCCACTACATCTAAACCCAACCATACTAGTTCTATTAAAGATAAAATGGTTCAATAGGGGAACAAATTAAAAAGCTTCAATATAGGTATTGAAAGGCCACCTGATAAAAGAGGTTTGAAGAGTATTCGTGAAGCTAGCCATTTTTAAGGTAGAAGGAACAATAAAGAGTCTAACCTTAAAATTAATGATGTTACAAAGCTTATCTCTGACTTATAGAGCTCATCTCTGATTTGGTTAATTTGGAGAATCCAATCCAGCAAGTGGATTCACTCGGTTTAGTAACAAGTCCAAGCTCAGTGGTAGATGGGGTCACAACAGCTCAGGTTTGAGTGGCTGATGTCTATCCTCTTCTTTCTTGTTTGTTTTAATGGATTTGCAAATCATGTTGTGGAATTGCTAGGGTGCTGATCATAAAGATTTTGTGTTGTATGCTAGGAATTTGGTTAATCGCTACTAAATCTCTATTTTGATTTTGCTTGAAACTAGAATTAGTGGGGTTTTGGTTGACAAAGTGATTAAAAAGCTAGGTTTTGCTCCCTCGTTTAGAGTGGAAGCTCAAGGCTTTTCTAGCGGCATTTGAGTTCTTTGGAAACAAGGACTTGGTATCACTATGAAAAGTTGTATGTACCAGTTTGTTCATATACAGGTTACCCATAGAAGTATTGCACCTTTCTTTTAATTGCAGTCTATGGGGATCCTCATTCCACGCGTAGAAAAATTTTATGAGAGACCTGACCTCTATTTGGCACGACATCTCCTCCTCCTGGGTGCTGTTAGGAGATTTTAATTCTTTCTTATATTCTCATGAAAAATCAGGTGGTGTTGTTCGAGAAAGCAAACCATGTCTGCTTTTTGCTCATTTTATTGAGAATTACTCTTTATCTGATATAAGTTTTTCTAGTCCTAACTTCACCTGGCACAAGCGTCTGGTTATGGAGAGATTAGATCATGCACTGTGCAACATGCAATGGACAGATTCTTGCCCAAACTTTAAAATCTCCGATCTTTCGAAGATGTACTCTAATCACAGGCCCATCCTTCTTTCTATTGTGAACAGTTTTAGACCCAATTGTCAAAAGTCCTTTCGATTCAATGCAGCGTGGGTGCTTCATAAGGATTTTTATGATTTTATAGCTTTTAACTGGTTAGGAACTAGTAATATTTTTGATATTATACACAATTTTGCTTCTAAAGTTGGTACTTAGAGCAAGGAGGTTTTTGGTTGCATCATATATTGTAAAAAGAACATTCTCTCTAGATTGCCAGGTATTGACAAATACCTTGAAAACTCTTATTCTAATTTCCTTTATAATCTTGGCAGTAACTTGAGACTAGAGTTAAACAATATTCTTTTGCAAGAAGAGGTTTATTGGAAACAAAAGGCAAGATCAGACTGGTTGTTAGCGGGGGATAAAAATGCTTCTTATTTTCATAACATGGTCAGAATCAAAAGACAGAAGAGTTACATTTATGGACTTCTGATGGATAATGGGGAATGGGATTTTGATCAAGAATTTCTCAAGTCTGACATTGTGGAGTTTTTCAGTGCTTTATACAAAGAAGACCATGCCATTGTGCTAGCTATCCAGTTCATGGTAATTTCCCCTAATGGAACGGTCGATGATAGATGCTTTAATGGCCTTCCTCGGTTATACAGAACTACGCGAGACAGGTTTCAGCCTACACCATTCTCAAGCATAATCAGGTAACCAAAGACAGTAAATGGAATCTTTATTGGGATTGGCAAGGTCCTCAGCGTATTAAGGTTTTGCTATGGCTTATGATGTATGATCGCTTGTTAACTAATAGCGAAAGAGATAGACGTCACCTATCGACTTCGTATCTCTGCCTAATTTGTAATGGTGAGAAAGAAACCACACTGCACATGGTTCAGGACTGCATTGCAGTAATAAAAGTGTGTTTCAAATTGATAGTAAAAGTGTTGTGTCAGCTATTGCGAGTAACTCGGCTATTCATCCATCCCATAGTGCTATTTTCTTTCATATTTGTGAGTTTCTTGATTGCCACTGGCAGGTTATGGTTCGCCATGTTTATAGGGAAGCTAATGCTACTACAAATTATCTGGCTAATTGGATGTTCAACAAGGATATTTGATTTGTCTGGCATTCTTCTTATCCTGCTGGTTTGAATAGCATCCTTGCTTTGGATGCCATGGGTACTTTGTTTCCTAGGCTAGTTTTACTGTAATTTGTTGTTTGTTTTTTCTTTCCTCTTCCATACTTTGTTTCCTAGGCTAGTTTTACTGTAATCTGTTGGGTTTTTTTTTTTTTTTTCTTTCCTCTTCTAAAAAAAATAACTTACTTTTTTTTCCGCTTCACAAAATAAATTAATAGAATAGTTCTAAAAATTACACAATAGCACGGTTAAATATTTTATTAAAATAATATTGTTAATGACTTCTTCAAAAAATTAATCTCCAAAAAATTAATCGTAAATAATGCAATTAATTTTTTAATTTTAATTCAAATGAACAAATAAATAAATAATTAATCAAATACATATTTTTTTAACTTTAATGAAAAATAAATAAATGATTAATCATACATATATTCTCATTTCAGTACCAAATAAATGAAATAAATATAAATATATATTTCATAACTAAAAATACAACCAGTTTCCGTTTTTTTAAAATTATTTGTTACTTTTCATATTAAAATTTAGGGTTAATGTGAAATTTTGCCCGACTTATTGTGAAGGGGGTAATTTTGTCCCTATACTTTTTTTTTAGCCCATTTTGCCTATGAACTCGATTTTTTAGTGTGCATTTACCCATTAACTAAGATTTAAGATGTGTTTTTGCCCCTCCAAGCAACAAAATCGCCGCGTGAATAACAACACATATGGTAGCCAATGAAATTACGACAGGTCAGTAATCTTTATCCTAATCATGGATCCAGTAAAAAAAAAAAAACTAAAGTATACAGATTACATGGACAATTATTTTTTTTAATCCAGTCAACAATCTTTATAACTATTTTTTACATTATTTTTCATACGTCAATCAATTAAAAATTTTAATTAATTTTTTCAAAAAAATAAAATGGTGTAATGAATTCAATAATGTAAAAAATTAAACAAAAAATTAAAATTTTTAGTTGGAAAAATAATGTAAAAATATTAGTTATATCTTCTAATATAAAAATAATGAAAACTTAAAAATTGCATTAAAAATTTAAAAAATAATGTAATTAATTAAATATTGCAAAAAAATAACAAAAAATTAAAAAACTTAAGTATGTAAAATAATGTAAAAAAATTGTTATAAATTCTAAAGAAATATGAAAAAATAAAAAAAATTAATTTTAAAATTTTAAAAATTAATATAATAAATTAAATAATGCAAAAAAATTGAGAAAAAATAAAAAAATTTAAATAAATTTGTTATAAATTCTAATATTAAAAACAATGAAAAAATTAAAAAAAGGAATTAAAAAAATTAAAAAATAATGTAATATATTAAATAATGCTAAAAAAATAACAAAAAATTTTAAGTGTGAAATATAATGTAAAAAATTTTGTTATACATTCTAATACAAAAAATAACAATGAAAAAAATTTAACGAAAAGGCACTAAAAAATTAAAAAATATATAATTTAATAAATTAAATAATGAAATAAAAATAACGAAAAAAATTAAAACAAACGACATATGAAATATAATGTAAACAAATTATTATAAATTCTTGAAAAATTATGAAAAACTTTTAAAATTTTTTTAAAAAAATAATTTCAAAAAATAACAAAAAAATTATCCAACATTTTTAATTATTTTCTGACATACCCTACTTTTATAATTTTTTTAAAAATATTATATAAAAAAATATTCCCAAATATTTCATATTCCTTTTTCAATATGGCAAATAACATTAAAATATAAATGATTGTCAGATTTTAATTAACATTTACATAAAATTTTAGTTACTATTTCAATATATTATCTTAACATTTAACTGTATAGAGTATTGTATTTTAAAATAAAAATTTAAATTATAACTTGTCTTTTTTCTTTACGTCATCAAATTACCAAACAAATTGCACCTATAAATAGCAAAATAACACATTTAAAAATTTATAATTTTTTATATAATTAACTGTTAAAAAAAAATAAATAATTTTACTTACCCTTAATTCCTGCAACAAGGTAAAAATTAACTTCAAAATTTAATATAAACAACAAATTATAAAAAGAAATTGTAAAAAAAAAATACAAAAGACTGAAAATTATTTAAAGCAGAATGACAAAATGAAAAATGGGTTGAAAGAATAAAGAAGAAGAATGAGGGGAAGAAGGAAATTTTGATTTATATAGTACAAATATAATATTAAAAAATTAATTTTTCGAATCAAATTGAAATGGCTAGACATTAAGGTATTTTTCAATAATTTTGTCAGAGCACATGGATTGAGATTGCAACTTATACATTATTTTAAACTGCTGCAGACTGTATCAATTTTAGATTGTCTAAAACAACTATATTTGCAGCAATTTCAAATGCCGCGAAAACAGCATTCACCCTATTGCTTTTGACACGAAACTGCTGTGGATCCCTGTGGTTTAAATTCAAAAATACCATACCAGTAAATACTTTATAACACACCTCTTTTTTGTAATTTTTTTAAAAATATATATTATTTAAAAAAATGTCCCGATTTTATAAGTATATTAATAATATTAATAAAAAAAAGTACAGGCTTTGATTGTGCATGTTATGAGCTATTTGGACAAGGCATCCATCACATTGTCAGCTGATGAAAATACAATTGCCAATCCTCATCAATTGGGTGTTAATTTAGAACAATCTCTAAAGCTTATAAGGATGTCGCAATTGCTAATGCAACTTAAGAATGATGTTTAAATTACAGGTGAGAATATTATTAGTTATGAATAGTAATGTTCTGTGAGTGGAGTACCATTATTGTCCATGAATTCTTATATTTATTACTTATGAAAGGTAATGTGTCAACTATTTTCAAAATAGCTATCTGGACTTTCTGTAATACTGAAAATGGTTTAGCTTTGTTAAGTCCACTGCTGACATTATTCTTAAGGACTCATCATCTTTATTCCCTACTCCTTTTACAACCTAAAATCCATGTTGTTCGAATAATTTAATTTGTATCAAAATTGTAATGGGTATATGACACTTTACTTGATAATATCTTATTTAATTTTAAATAAGCTTTACTTGGTAATAATAAATGTTGCAATTTCTTGATATTTCAAGAATTCAAATAAAGGATTGACATGTATTGGAAAAATACGGAAGAATTATATTCTGGTTTAATAAACAGTCACCAAATTAACTAGGCAAATTTCTTGGGAGGAATAGTAGAAAATATAATCTGGCACGCCGGTGACACCCTTGGAACCATTATCAGTTTCTTTATAATCTCACACTCTTTCTGAGCATAAATGATGCAATCCAACTCTTTTCAACACACTCTCATTCTTCAAGAAATATACTACCATTTTCATTTCTGCTTCACTCCTATTAAATTCTTCAAATTCAAGCCTCTCTAAGCTCCTCCTTTCGTCTAAAATAATATCCTTTGCCTTTGGAAAATAACTATTATAGTTTAGGCCGCCACCCTGTTCATATAGACACAACAATATGAAGAATTGTGCAAAACACACACTTTTTTCATTCACTAGAGACAAATATATATACAAAAGTATAGACCATATCATATCACAACCAAAAAATATTCACAAAAACTTTCCTAATTACAAGACTTGCTATAAATAAAACTTCATAAATACAATCCCTATGATTAAGGGTTGACAATTAATGGATTCCAACACTCCCCCTCAAGCTGGTGTGTGTAAACTTGAAACACCCAGCTTGCTCATCAACAACTTGAATCTGTTATTTCCCAATGCCTTTGTGAAAATATCTGCTAGCTGATCACTTGAAGATGTTTTCTTAGGAGCAACTTCCCCAGGATGCACTCTCTCTCACACAAAATAACAATCCATTTCAACATGTTTTGTTCTCTCATGAAATATCGGATTTGCAGCAATATGTAATACTGCTTGATTATCACAAAAGAGTTATGTTGGCTGTTCTTGAGATGCCTCCAGGTCCTCTAACAACCATCGTAGCCAAATAACTTCACTAACAGTAGCTGCCATAGCCCTATATTCCACTTGCCGATGATCGAGCCACCACCGATTACTTCTTTTGTCCTCCATGAGATCGTGACCCGCCTAACTTGATAAAATAACCTATAGTAGATCTACATGTCATATTGCAACTACCCCAATCAGTATCACAAAATGCCCTTAATTGTAAATTACTTGTTGTCGGCAACAAAACACCTTATCCTGGTGATAACTTCAAGTAACGTATCACTAGATTAGTTGCCTCCAAGTGTTTCTATTTCATTGAACTAACAAAATGACTGAGGATATTTATAGCATAAGTAATATCTGGTCTGGTGACAGTTACATACAACAATCTGCCCACCAACCTTCTATATTGATTTGCATCAACTTCAAGCTCATCATCATCTACATTCAACTTGTGATTTTTCTCCCTGGGAAATCTACTAGGACGACAAGCCTGCATTCCACTTTCTTCTAATATGTCCAATGAGTACTTACACTTGCTCAAAATTATACCCTTTTACCTCATTGGATAGCTAACAAATACACACGGTTTTCCTTTTTCACCAAACGTATCTCCATGCTTGACATTATTATGAGCATATGCCAAGCAACCAAAGACTTCTTAAGTGATTGTATGTCGGCTTTTTTCTTAACAACATTTCATAAGGTGTCTTGTTCTTGATCACCTTCGAAGGTAGTCTATTAATGAGATATGCTGTTGTAAGTACACATTCTCCCCAAAATTCAACTAGAAGACCTCCCTGAAACCTCAATGCTCTTGTTGTTTCCAATATATGCCTATGCTTTCTCTCAACTACACCATTTTGTTAGGGCGTATGGGCATAAGAAGTTTCCAAAATAATTCCATTCTCTTTATAATAATTAAGCATAGAATTTGATTGAAACTCCATTTCATTATATACTCTTATTTGTTTAACTCCCTTTCCAAATTGCCTTTCTATCATATTGCAAAACATGGGCAAGAAATGACTAACTTCATATTTACACTTCATCAGATATACCCAAACAGCCCTACTATAATCATCAACTATTGAAAGGAAATAATGAGCTCCTAAAAAAATATGGAGTCTTGTAGTCACCCCATATGTCACAATGTATCAGGTCAAAACAAGAGGTTGATTTTATTTCACTAATGGGAAATGGTAATCTAGTTTGTTTTGCTCGAATACATGAATCACAGTGCACTACATCTTTTAAAACAACGTTATCTAAAATAAGGGAAATATGTTGAATCTTTTTGGAAAGATTTATGACCCAACCTCTTGCGCCATATATCTGAAACTTTCTTCTGCTTCACTGACATTGCCACACCTCCATGCACCATCGGCTCAAGGTAATACAGGCCATCGCAACATTTACCCACTCCAATCAGGTTCTTCGAAGGTAAGTTCCTGCATGACACAAAAATCCAAAAGAAAATTAATGCACAATTGTGTTCTCTTGTTAATCTGCTAACAGAGAGTAAATTATACTTGAAGTCTGGGATGCTCAAGACTTTATTTAGATTCAATCCATTAGAAAGTTTTATTTTTCCAATGCTCTTTACAGGCACATTATCTCCATTTGGGATCTTAACTGGAGGACCCCAATATTTATTTTATTTTTCTTCAAGTAAATCGTCATTGCAAATGATGTGTTCTGTGGCACCTGAATCAATCACCCACTGTTGTATAAGATTAGTCTTACTAGCCATTTTTGCCACCGGAGGAGTGGATTGAGAAGATGATTTTGTCATTGCAGGCTCATGACTCAAATATTGAACTAGTTGATTGTATTGTGTTAAAGTGAGTCCTAAAACAGGACTTGTCTCGACCTCAACCTGCGCCACCCTTGTCGCATTTCTTTTGTCAAATGCCTGTGTGGTCTTTTCTTTTTGGTTGTTGCTTCTGTCTCCTCCATTTTTACGCCAATTTGGTGGGTACCCGATGATCCTAAAGCATTGATCCTCTATATAACCAGATTTCTGACAGTGCCCACATTTCAGATTGTTTTTTGTAACATCTCTTCTGTCAGTATTTTCTTTGTTGTTACGAGTACTCCTTATTTGGAAAGCAGCACCTCAACCATAGGCTTTCGATTTGCTAAGATATTCCTCTGCTGTTCATCTTCAGTGATAAGATGATATGCATGTCCAAGTGACATAATTGGCTTGGTGCTTAATATTTGGGTTTTGACCATAACAAAGTCTTGGTTAAGTCCCATAAGGAAGTCATATAATTGCTCCCTTTCTCTCATCTCGATAAACTGCTTGTGCACATTACAAGTACAGCCTTTGCAAGTGCATTTTGGGAGGTTTGTGATAAATTGTATCTCATCCCATAGCCCCTTTAGTTTTGTGTATTATAATGGCACTGACATCCCCTCTTGTTGTCATAGAGATACCTCTTGCCTGAGCTCGTATGCTCTTGGTGCACTTCCCTTTTCAAACCGTTCTTCCAAATTCAACCCAAATATCTCTAGACGTATTTGCATATCTAATGCTGCTTCTAATATTTTTATCCATGGCATTGTTTAACCAGCCCTTGAACATTGCGTTACAAAGCATCCAGTACATAAGATCTTATGAGTCAAAGGCAAGTATTGGTATGGTGCCATCAACAAAGCCGATCTTGTTCTTGGCAAACAACGCATTGCTCATGTCATTTACCCATTCTCAATAATTGGCATCATGGAGAAGTTCACTGACATATATATCTGACTAGGGTTATCTGATTCATGTATGTAGTATGAGGACATCACATCCACACTACTATACTGATTTGCAATTGATTGATCTTTCACATCATCCTTCTTCATGCTTGTATCAACCATGATGATGAATGTGCAATGGCACACAAAATATATTTTTTTTTGGAATATCAAGATCTATGCTCTGATACCAAGAAGAATTGTGCAAAACACACACCTTTTCATTCACTAGAGACAAATATATATACAGAAGTATAGACCATATCGGATCACAACCAAAAAAATATTCACAGAAACTTTCCTAATTACAAGACTTGCTATAAATAAAACTTCCTAAATACAATTCCTATGATTAAGGGTTGAGAGATGGATTCCAACACAACATGCATTTCATTAATCATAAGCCTCCACACCTTTTCTTGCATGCATGCATACATACAAATTAAACTTTCCTTACTGATAGCCAACACATTCAGCTTCTGCGAGCATCTAAGGCAAAAATCTCCATCCATTTCCAATGCCATGAAGCTGCAGGTGAATCAGATTATGAAAACAATGATAACTGTTTGGACCAGATAATGGAAAGGTTTTCCTATTAGAGCCTGCAATTAAGAAATTAAATTCTCCAAGGTAGTTATATATACTGATATAAGTAAGAGAAACAAACAGACCAAAAAGAAATTACTCACTTAACTGTTAGCTGTTGTCTTAAAAGCCCAATGACTTGATCTGTATATTCATCTATTAATTAAGTTGCACCATAATTTTGCCACAGATGAATTTTACTGACTCAAGAATACATGAAGCATACCACTGATTATGTCTTCATCAGCTGTCTTGATTTTTTACTGTTGTGTTCGTGTAGATGAATTTGGATTTTCCATTGTAATCCAAAGAATAGTGAAATCTGCACATATATTGCAAATCCTTGATGGTAATTGGGAGGCCCAGAATAAAAGAAATATATACAAATAGGCTTGATTTTGAATATCAAGCCAACCTTCAACCTTCTCTATGCATAGTGTCCAAGAAGGAAATCAACCATTAATACCATAATTTACAGCCATCTTCATCCAGCAAAAACTAAGAAGAAAAACTTAATCCTAATTAAAAATAGATGATCAACACATTACAGACCTCTGAAAGTGAGCGTTTATTGTAAAACTTCTTCGACGATAGTAAGCTGCTCTAAGACTGACCCAACATTAACGAGCCATCTTCATCCAGCAAAAACTAAGAAGAAAAACTTAATCCTAATTAAAAATAGATGATCAACACATTACAGACCTCTGAAAGTGAGCGTTTATTGTAAAACTTCTTCGACGATAGTAAGCTGCTCTAAGACTGACCCAACATTAACGAGCCATCTTCATCCAGCAAAAACTAAGAAGTAAAACTTAATCCTAATTAAAAATAGATGATCAACACATTACAGACCTCTGAAAGTGAGCGTTTATTGTAAAACTTCTTCGACGATAGTAAGCTGCTCTAAGACTGACCCAACATTAACGAGCCATCTTCATCCAGCAAAAACTAAGAAGTAAAACTTAATCCTAATTAAAAATAGATGATCAACACATTACAGACCTCTGAAAGTGAGCGTTTATTGTAAAACTTCTTCGACGATAGTAAGCTGCTCTAAGACTGACCCAACATTAACGAGCCATCTTCATCCAGCAAAAACTAAGAAGTAAAACTTAATCCTAATTAAAAATAGATGATCAACACATTACAGACCTCTGAAAGTGAGCGTTTATTGTAAAACTTCTTCGACGATAGTAAGCTGCTCTAAGACTGACCCAACATTAACGAAACCTATGAACAATTGAATCACTAAAGACTGCATCGCACACGCACTTATGCTAAATTTGGTTTTATATATATATATATATATATATATATATATATATATATATATATATATATATATATATATATATGTTTGAGACTTTCTCGGTTTTTTTAGAAAAAATCTCTTTTTTTTCTCATTAATTTGTCTATCGTTTAGAATTTAAATAATATTTGTCATTCTTATATTTTGAAAATTAAATAATTTCAGACTATTCGTGACTTTTTCACTGATCGGTAAAAATAATAATGATTAAATTATCTTTGGAGATAAATATTGTAACACCCTACCGTCTTTTGCTGTATGATGACCCTCGTCTAATTTTCACTAAAACAAGTAGGTATAAGTTGCAGGTGTACATAAGACATGCCCCTTAATTTATTAAATGGTATAAATTTACATTTTAAATTTAAATATGTTACCACCTTTACCACGACTTTAAAGTATCGATTCAACATCACATACACACACACACATGCATACTCCTGCACACCGTCTGATCGATATATTCACGCTAATAATTTAAATAAAAGATGAAATATAAATATAAATATAAATATAAAATTAATTTAAATAAATATTTGATTTTCTTTTATCAAATGAAATATGACTTGTTTTACCTTTTTTTTTTTTTTTTGCTCTTAGAAAAACCACCATCACAATTTTGGCATTTCTACAAAACCATAATTAATAAAAATAAAAATGCAGTAAATAGGCAATCTATCACGTGCTCTTTCACAAAGCAGACAACTTTGTGTCACAGATATCAACGACAGCACAAGACAAGTTATTTGGTAGCCATTATAATGTAAATAAGCTCACATAAGACCATCAGAAAATGTAGTCTGGAAGTTGGAGGGGAAACCGACCCACTTCGACTTCAAATGGAGCTCCTTTTGGATGTGCCAGCCTAGAAGAACCGAATAACGAAATAAGAACAAAACTCAGAGAATGACAACGTGATAATCAAGCTGAACTATCCAATTTTTGTCTGTTCTTTTAGCACATCAGAGTGTACACCAATCACCGCTGTGATAGGATTATCTCAAACAGAACTAGGAATTTTAATATATTCGCCAACCAACACAGTTTTCAAATAATGCACTTGTAGAATTGAGATCAATTTATGAAGATTACCTTTCAGGTACAAATGTGAAAGAACCTTCAACAGAACCTGGGGATTCCGGCAGCGGTGTGCAACTCTCATATACATATTCTTTCTCACCTGGACGCAGGAGTGGATACTGGAAACATATACGATAAGAATGAGACTTCTTCATATATCAGAAACGGCAATTCATCTATCTCTTTTTGACCAAAGAAAAAGAAAAACACATCATGTGTATGAAGAAGTTTAATATGTTATGTCAGATGCCTTTGACCACTGAATTTGTATCTTTCCACCTGAAGCCATGTTGATAACATGAATAATAGATAAAACACATCTCACTTTTCAAGCCTGTGCTGTCCTGAAAAAGTATAGAGTTCCAAGAAAAACTTGCACCAGTTGAAAAGCACAACGGCCATAATTATAACATGTAAAACATAATATTCAAGTAGGTCACTCTTCCAACCATCCAAGCTTATATCTCAATTGAACACCATATCAGAATTCCCATTGTTTTCTCACATCTGCCATGCAATGTCGTATAACAGTCCAAAATGACCACAAAAACAAAATCAGTTGGAAATAGGAAATAAGTTTCTGATGTTAAGGCATGGGATTTATTTAAAACATTTGCTGGTTAAGATGGACCAGAAAGAACAAAATCAAGAACTTCATATTTTTGTAGATAATGATAATTTCTGTCCATTCCAATATGGTAAAAAAGCTTTAAAAGATTTCAATCTTCATGAGAAAGACAAATGCCATTGGAATTTTCAAAAGAATTTTAACTCACAAAGGCAGATTAGTAAGCATACCTTCCCGATTACACCCTCTCCAACCACATCAGACACAACAGTGCCATTTACATGGATGATCCAGTGCCTCTTTTGCAGTTGACAAGAGCTGAAGTACATTCCATTTATCACACATCCATCTGGCAGGAGGGACATGCGAATTGAATATGCAAACCAGTATCTCTCGGAACCATGTTGCAGATCAGCTGCCTCTGGCACAAAAACTGCAGAAGCACGAACCTGACAAAGATTTTTATCAGCTTTTTCTCCCCTTTTATGTAGTAGCATATCAGGAAACAAACTATAGACAGATGAAGCATGCACAAAGATAACGTTTTAAGATTCTAGTCTAGCACTAAAAATGAAAATAGAAACTTCACTGGAAACATAATTTTCATTTTTAAGCTTCTAATATAATAGCATCTGCAGGTGGAAAAGACACTGCAGTAAGAAACAAGCTAAATCAAAATAGCACTCATAATGCAGCAGGAAGCAACAGAATAATCCAATGAAGGGCAAATAAGTTGCATGATACTTGCACCCTAAGATAAGAACGAAGCAAGTCATACAAGGTTCACAATTCCCTATTTCAGGTAAGATCTTGTTAGGTAGAGCAAGGGATGTCAAACAGGTGCTTATGGATGATCAGAAGAACTACAACCATTAACATTTCTAGTAACTTTATAAGAAATAAACGAATGTATCAGAGTGTGCATACCTTATATTGACAATAAAATTCTATCTGAGTATATCATAATAAGATGCCTCATGAGAGATTTATGCATAATAACATTGCCTGAGGAGAGAGTTATGCATTGTACCAACTCCCTCACAAATTGATGGCCAAGGCTCTACGCATCATGCATGCACTTAAGCATGCTAGAATCATGTTATAAAGTAATTAAAAAAAATGACAGTATAGCACTTCAAAATGGATTATTATAAACCAAAAGTAGCAAAAAGCACAGAAGCAAAAACAAGAAGAAGAAATATAAAACACCAAAGTCACATAAATGCAGTGAATAAAAGAACGATAAAACTCATCAAAATAGATGAAGTGACATGTATGATCTGACTTCTGGTAGAATTATCAATGTAGTTGTATGTCCATCATATGATGTCAACATGCAGTCTCGTAATTAGTTTGTGAGCAAATATGCTGCAGACCAAGCACAAGTATATACAACCACAACCCAGCCTTGCATGCTTGAATAAACGTCTAGGATTCAGAACATGTAATCAACAAAAAGCAACTTGCATTCTGATTCCTGTGCAAGCCATAAGCTTTCTAGCTCTTCTTTTTTCTTTGGCCAGGTAATATACTATATTCTCAAAATTCACCAGTAAGTACTCCATTCCCTAGATTACGAATAAAATTAAACACCATAAACATCATATTTCATTTCGATGCACACAATGCACGGAAATGAAGTATAACTAGATATCTTGTACAAGACCACAATTAATGCCAAAAGTGTGTATTCCAGGAAAAACAACGCTAAGAACTAAAACAAAGAAAACTCTGGGATCTTCTTTTTTTTTTGTTTTTTTGTTTAGTTATCCAATCATATTCAGAAAAAGAAACCAACTCTTATGACAATCTATGTGCAAGCTAGTTACTGCTACACATCCTACCAACTCTTATGCTTGCAAAGATATTGAATAGTTAATGATATAGTTGAAGTAACTGACCATCTTTAACTATTCCTTCAAAAAGATAACTAAAAAGTTGGATTTTTAAAGTTAAGTCTTATAATCAAAGAGACACGAATATATAGAAAGAAATGGGTAAAAAAGAGAGTCTGATGAAGATATCAATGTTATAGGATAAAAGTGAACAAGGTAAATTTGAAAGAAATTAATTAATTTTTCCTTAATTTATGTGGTACAAAAAAATATTTTCTAAAGTGACAAGTACAATGGAATGGAGGGGATCATTTTAATAAGAACAAGGCAATCAACTCTTATCTGCCATCTGAAGAAAGGGAAACAGCAACAATTAAATAGTTTTTGGGATTTGACTTGGGGAAAACCAGACCCACTAACAGAAGATCCCAGGCCATTAATCCAAAAGGAATAGAACGCCTTTATTTTCATTCATCATAACTATATAGACACAAAATTGTGTCTGGAGATTTTGTCGAACAGCAACTGTCTGATGATGTGCAGAAACTTCCTTACCAAGCCTTACAAGATACTAACTATTCTATATAATCCAAAATTGACTCAGTTAAATCATGTGCCTGTGAAGCTCACTGCAAGAGGTATAGAGGCATACATAAAGTTAGGAAAAAAAAAAAATCTGACAGGAGGACGATACGATATCCAGAGTGCAAGCACTAATTTACCTTTACACCATTGATAATAGCAGTGGAACAGAGAGGAGCCGCCTCTGGAAATTGATTGATAGACCTCATATTCCCTTCTTCCCGCAGTTTGATAATGCCATCTTGTAAGCGACGGCCATGTTCCTCCAACCATAGCAACATGGCATCTTGCAGCTGGTCACTACGGGAATCATGTACAGACCTTATTAATGTATTTGGTACGCATGGCATCATTTCTCCATCTATTCAAAGATTTCTTGTACCAACATAGAGTTGCCCACTTGTACAATTAAGGAAAAACAGCTTTTCGTTGAATGCAGATGATGCTGCCATAACAATAAATTTATTCCTGTTATAACCTCCAGTGATGTCAAGATGGTGCATGATCTGTTTTGTTTCCAAGATTACTTGATGTATTGGTAGCAAGTACACATTAACCATGTGGTGATAGAAAGAGTAGCCACCAATTAGGCCCAATGTATTTCCACTAGCATTAGTAGGTAGATCCTTTTCCTGGACATCTTGACCATCATAAAAACGGTAAAGAACTCTTGTGGCAAGAGGCAATTTCACTTTCAAAACTTCCTCCAACTGTTGAAGTTGAGCTTCTGATGCACCCTTCCATAGTGTTGCCCGAGCTTCAGGAAATTTGAGGTCAACCAGTTATTGATTCTGTCCCAGCACCTCTTAACTCGTAATACAAGGGGCCAAGGATACATGGAAAAAGCTTCCTGCCATAATCCATAGGCAATCTACAAACACATCAAATGCAACGAGTAAACACAGCCTTTATTTGAGACGATTTAATTATCAAGCTTATCATAATCCCTACTTAAAGCTTACAGCCATCAACATGAAGCCTTCATTTTGAATAAGCTTTATCTATGACCAAAAGTAACAGGAAAGGAAACACTCTGCGCAAGCATATGCTTCCTCATTCAACTTTTTGTTGAATAGTAAACAAATAAATGCGTGGGATGTTTTATAAATGCCAGATAAAGTCCATGACGCCCTAAGTAAATAAAAAAATGGCCTTTGATACATGCTCTTCAATGAACTTAGCTCAAATCACTTTCTGAATAAGCTATAGCTAGAGGCCTTTGATAAAACCAGGCAAACTCACTCTCTTTGCGTTTGTCTACATATAGACAAAAAGACCTATACTCTGTACATGCAAAGTGGCTACACCCAAAACTCGAACAATATCAACCTTTTGGGGTAAAATTTTTCAATTATTTGGCCAATTAAGAGAAACCAACATAACTGCGAAATAACTGAGGGCAAACGGAAGGCCTTTTAGGTTCTCTCAGCTTAAAATTCACCAAGTCTCAATTTCCGGAGACATTACAAAGTTCTATGTGATCATAATTTACATAAATAAAACCCTCTCAACCACATAAACTCCCACATAATTAACAAAAAACACTCCCAGTTATGTGAAGCACAGAGATAGTGAGGGAACCCAGAAATCAAAGTTACTAAAGTTTTGAAATTGGCATACCTTAAAAGAGGGAACAGAGTTTCCTTGAGGATCAAGAGGAGCAAAGAGATGAAGATCTTGAAAGCAAAACTTAGACCATAGAGATTCCTCAGAAGCTGAAGCTTTAAGGCGCTTGTTAACACATGAGACTTTGGCTGTCTCTTTAGGACCCAATTTTGATAAGATTTCGTTGAGGGCTAAATCACCCACTGATTCCAAACCCATCTCTGTAAGTCTCGATTGACTATGGATTAGATAAGTACTATGGTTGTGTTGCTGTTTTTGATACGATTTCAGATGATTCTGTGTTGGCGCAGCGTCTGTGTCTGTCTGGTAAGGGAAGAGCATACGTATGGCGGCACCCCTGAATTTGACAATTTAGGGCGCGTTCGTTATCGTTGTTATTTTCGTGTTTTTATTTTTTTTAAAAGAAAAAAAATAAAAACGTGTTGGGCAGGGATAGTGGAATTTTTATTTCTGTGAAATTGTTAGGAAGTGTTTTACTAAACAAAAATGAAATTTAGAAATCTACAAAAATGAATTTTAGAATTTCTTTATCACTTTGTTCTTCTTTTTCTTTTGTCGGAGCCTCGATCACTGCCGCTCAAGCAACTGTCGCCTCCTCAATTCTTGAGTTTTGCTGCTGCCGCCGGCCACTTTTTGAGCTCCACCGCCGCCTGTAGTTATAAAGAAAGAAAGGTTAGTGCTTTTTCTATTCACTGCTCTGAGTATTGGATTTGTTTGGGTGTGTTTGATGCATTTATAATTTTTCTGAGTTTTTTGATTCTGGTTGTAATTTGCTGAATTTGATCAGCAGTTGGTGTTCTTATGTCTTACTTGTATATTTCCCCTTGAATTCCCTATGTTATTTGAAGTACACCTGGCTCTTGCAATCAATTCTTGTGTAAATACCTATGATGATTATAGATGCTCTATTTATAGATACTCGTGTGTTTCTTGTACCCCTTCACTGTCCCCTCGTGTGTTTCTCCTCTGTTTATGGATGCTCGTGTGTTTCTTGTACCCCTTCACAGTCCCCTCATGTATTTCTCCTCTGTTTATGGATGCTCTGATTACCTTGGAAGTTTGGAGAACTTGTAGGTGTCCTCTGTTTCCGTCACCCTTGTTGGTTGTCCTTTGTACATCCAATTCACTTCGTTGAACTAAATGGTTACATCAGAAACAAGTGATGAGAAATTTTGTCAGTTAGAACAAATTTATTATTATGTTGTTCCGATTTCAAAACATCTCAACAAGAAAAGAAGATTAATATATACGGTTGTGTAGTTACTGCAGGGGACGTTTGTGTCTAATAATACTTTGATAGCTGTTATAACTAACTGCATAGACAGATTAGTTACTCTGTAGGCTTCTGAGAATCTGGTTGGTATAATAAGCAAGATAACAATTTTGATAGCGAGTTTTTTTCTCTCATTTGCTAAGTGAGGGTCACAGGAGTGGAATATCATGTGTTTGTGTGGAAGTTGAGAACAGGAGAGCAATAAGCAATAAGAATATACCCGTTTCATCATGAGAATAACAGAATGTTCAGAGAAAAATAAATTTGGCCTGTTTAATCAATAATGTACACTCACAACATTGCATTATTTAAGATAATATTCTTCAATTATTATTATTATTATTATTATTATTATTATTATTATTATTATTATTATTTACATATATATAATGCTTTACATTATTGAAGTTTTGGTCAAAATGATCTTTTCGAACTCAATGGATACTGATAATGCATCATAACAAGACATGTATAAAGTCATAAAAATATCCATTATTAATATCCAGTTGAATGTGGAATGCCAAGTGAGTGCTTGATGCAGTGCTTCTACTGATTTTGAAGTTCAGCAATGTTATTTGGAAATGGTAAATATTCTTATGTTTCTTTCATCTCTAATTTATACCCTGCTCTTTGAATTCTTGTTTTTCTTATATATTCTAATTGCAGAACCTAATGTATGCAATTTGTTAAAATAAAGTTGTGCATCTTACCTTTGATCTCCATTTAGGATAACAATATTTTACCTAATTAGTTTGATCCCTGAGAAAATATGAAAGTATGGCATTATTCCCATAAGTTACAAGGTCCTTACTTAGGAGGTTTATTGTTTAAATTTCTTGAATTTTACCGGTCACATTAATCCTAATTAGCTAAGACATGGATTCAATGGGTTCGTGTTCAAATAAAACAATAGAGTGGCTAACTATCGATTTTATGTTTGGAGGGCTGTATGAAGTTTTGGGATGATGGCCTTGCACAGGGTTATTGTTGAGGTCGTCACAAGTAAGCCTCAATGTTAATGATCAATATCTTGAGAATTGGGATAAACAATGTTTAATTGGAATTATGACCAAGGACTGCACTTTTTGATGATGAAACAGAAGCCCGTTATATGATATATTGTATAGTTTTAAATTAGTATAGTAATTACCTGAAACTTACTTTCAATAAAATCATAAAAGCTTATGAAAAAAAGATTAAAACAGTATTTCACATTGAACTATATATCTTTGGATGGAAATGATGAAATTTAAATTCTAATTAATTGGAAAAACATTCAAATTTTTAATTGTTTGAATTGGTTTTTATTCTTTTTATAGAATGTTCAAAATCTGTGTTTGGCTTCAGCTTCGCTAGATAAGTTTTTATTTGGATATCTTTGAACTGTAGACTTTGTTCATATATGGGCAATGATTTTAGCATCTATCGTTTCCATGTTACAGTGCATGTGCTATTATATAGAAATTATACTTTTTTGGCATAAGAGAATATCAATTCTCTAACAAGCCTAGGCCTTGCAATTGATTGCAATTGAATAAATATTCATTAACTTTATTAACTTTGTTTGAGAATTCCTGCTAATAGCAATTGCAATTGTTATGGCTAGCATATTAATTATTAGATTACGAGCCACTTATAATCTAATGTAAATTAAATATAAATTGAAGATTATTGACATTGAGATGTTTTATTTAGATGGAGATGTTAGATCAAGAAAATGATGAAGCTAGTACTTCAAAGTTGCGGGAAACTGTCGACATAAATCTAAGTCAATTTCGTTAAATGAACAATACTGGAGATAGAATCGCACAGAGATTGTGGTTGAATTATAATAATTGATATTTATATTATTTTTTTAAGAATTATTGATTTTTTTTGTTATGATTAATTCTTTTAATAGCAATAAATTTTAAGTTTTGAATTTTATTAAATATTTATTATCCAATATTAATAATTAGATTATATGTAATATCTATTTATATGTATTAGAAACATTATCATTAAAAATTATGATATTGTTTTTAAATTTACAAAACAGTTTTTGAAAAACGAATAACGGAAACAAAAAATAGTTTTTGGATTTTGAAAAATAAAAAACTAAAACTAAAAAACGTTACCAAACGCACCCTTAATAAGTTGTGTTCGGCGTGTAAAGATCTATGGAAAGGTACACTGACACGTGTAAAATTTCATACCCGACCCGCATAATATAATCACTATCCCGGTTCAAAAAAATGGTTGGATTAAGTTCTAGTAAATTTTAGAATTAAGGATGAATTTGGTCATCAATATTTGATAAAAATTGCGTTATTTTAATTAATATACTCTTATCTTTTATATTTTATTATTGGAAGAAATTTATCTTTCTAACAAAATATACTGAGTGTCTATTTATTGTTATGAGAGATTAATAAAAAAGAGACAAAAAAAATAAGTAATATTGCACCAAAATTTTACTCTTTTTGTCTCGCCAAATTATCACTTTACGAAAAAAAAAATATCCCATCGAATTGTCACTTTGTAAATTTAAGATAAAATTTAATACATATTTTCCAACTCAATACTTCATATAATATAAAAAAAAATTTAATAATTTAATTAGATTTTTTTACATATTTTATAAAGATATTTTAAATTAAAAGGAGGTATTTTAGTCTATGTACTACAATTTTTTATAAAAAAAATTAATTATTAGCTTAATATTTATTATTCGGGTAAAATGTGACAATTTAGTTATATAAAATGAGTAATTAACAACTCTTTTGACAATTTTTTTTTTTTTAAGAAAATGATATTCATTGAAGAGAATCAGCTAACAAGAGGGGAAAGAAAACTTGGTGGAAAATTCAACCAAACATGAAGATCAGACAAAAAACTAGAAGCTCTTGCTAAGCTATGAGCAACAGAGTTCACTGACCTTTTACCAAAGACAAACTTAATTTTTGTTTGACTAGAACATAAGTTAAGGCAATCATCAATGAGAAACCCGAAAACAGAAACATTGCGAGACCGAGAGTTGAGAGCTTGCATTGCTAATTGGGCATCTGATTCAATAATCACCTGATCAACACTTATTGACTTAATCCAGCTTAAAGCCTCCCTGATAGCTAGACATTCAGCCAAGATAGGAGATATATCTCCCTGCAGAGGACCACTTCCAGTAGCTACAAAAACACCATCTGCGTTTCTAAGAACAAAACCAAATCCAGCCTTCTTCTAATCCAAAAAAAGAGTAGCATCAACATTAAGTTTTAGCCAACCCGTTGAAGGAGGATGCCAGCCACTACTAGAATTACTCACCTGCTGCTCCTCCTGATGTTCAAGAGAATTCACTGCAACTTGAGAATTAATTAAGGCAGATTTGTAACTTCGAAACACGTGACAAGCTTCTGCTAAAATGGCAGTAGCATTATGATTACCACCATTCCAGACCATTGCATTCCTAGACTTCCATAACTCCAACACAACATTGCCGCCTCATAGCACTTATCCAGAGGCATGTTGGTAAAAATGAAAGCAAGCCAATCAATGAAGCTCGTAAAGGAACCTCTAAAAAACCCAATTGTGGACTGAGACCAGTAGTACTTAGCCCGAAGACAATCCAATAACGCATGCATTGTTGTTTCACCATCAAGACCACAGACTTTGCAAAGGGGGTCAACATTCACCTTTTTTAAGCAAAGAGTAATATTTGAAGGCAATTAGTACATGCTTTTCATAACAGATTGCAGACCTTAGGGGGCACCTTAAGGTTCCAGAGTTTATTCCAGAAGGAATTTAGATTAGCAGTAGGGACTTGTTGTTGGAGATTAACGGTTACATGCATCACATACATGAGCGAAATTTTAAAATTTTTTAACCATTAGATCTGATCTTGCCATGAATACACAATATAACTATATGAGAATAAGAAAAATTACCTTTGATTTTTGTTGAACTGTTGATTTTACTTCGCACCGGGTTATCACAAACCACATTATTCAAAATCGAACACCTCCAATGAGTAATCCACACTAGAGAAGGATAAATTGAACCAATAAATTGGTATCAAACTAGGGATGGCCGAAATTCCAAGAAGCTAGCTTGGAGGTGGCACAAAAGAGAGAGAGAGGATAAGAGAAAAGGTCTTTCATTTTTGTTTAATCACTTAACCCTAATTCCTCATTAGTTGGCCTTTTATAGTTAGCTTAAAATTTAAACTCCTTAATGAGATTGGGCTCTTTAAAATTGCTGGAGAATTATTAATTGGGCCTCTGGAATTAATTATAATCATTTGGGCTTAATTAAATCCAATTTAAACCTTTTCATAAAAGACTATGCATAAAACCCACAAACTAGGCCCTTTGCACAACTAATTGGATTTAAATACCCAAATGGATTCTAAATCCAACCAAATTAAATATGTGAGTTCCATAACACTTATGTAACATATATAAATTAATTTGGTGCAAAACAAAGACCTCTACGGCCTTCTGTATGGAGTTGGCTTGTGGCCCTCTACAGAAGGACTTTCATACCAGCTCCATTCCTCTTGCCCCTTTATAACTCCTCCAATGGACTTATTAATTAATATATTAGTCTTATAACACTTATAGTAGTCCTATAATACTTATAAGACAATAATAATTAATCATGAAATACATTATTTCAATTAGGTCCAACTTACAGAATATTTTTCAAAAGTTCCGCAGACAATTTTACTTGATCATAATTAATTAAACTCTTTAATTAATTATTACCTTATTCACTTCTCTACCCTCATAATAATATCAAATTTTATTATCCTTGTCATTTTACCATTTTATCCTTTTTCTCTATATGTGTGTGACCTATTGGGTTCCTATCCATGTTGGCAGTATAATATGTAATTGTGAGTTTTATTCAAAACTCACATGATTTAAACTCCTTTAAATTATTTTATCAATCCCTACTGATATTTTGATACATCATTATACAAGTCATGATTGGCCTCTAGCTAGGCATCATGACTACCCAAATGTCAGGAAAGTCATGTGGTTTGACTATACCTTTCCATAGAAACAGTTACCGTGCAATTACTCTTTTTACCACTCTTATCTCAATTAGATTCTGAGTATGGATTTCTGTCAACTCATATAAATCTAATTATGTATGTTCTACTAATTTAACCATTGTTCCCAAAATGCCCTCCATGGATCTCTATCCATCTTGGCATTTTATGATGGAATATGACATGGTATGAATGTGATGATGGCACAGCGAAAAAACAAAAATTTTTTATCATACATACCATACAATTCCAAAGCAAGAATCGAAACATGCAATTTTAGGGTTGTAGAACTTACAACTTATGATGCCTTTTGAAAATTGAATTTGGTGATGCCCAGCAACTAATATGACTTTATCTGCCTTAGATCTCGATCACCAATGCCAAGGAACAGCCTTTTACGCCACTTCCTCTATTCTCACACACACAATTGCACCTACGGCTTAAAATCGAGATTGCTAGCTCTCTTTTTGGTATTGTGTAAAGGCAATGGTTTAAAGCTACAAAATTTTATTTTGTACTTCTCTTAGGTTGCTATTACTACCCAAGATCACAAGAGAATGAGGAACAATCCTTTCTCCTTATGAAAATTGGCCAAAAGAATATTATGAGAGAGAGAGAAGAATTCACGCCAAGACCTAGAAAAAGGGTTTCACGTTTTTTTTCTCTTAGGTCTACTTAGGGTTTTATTTCTTTTATATATATCCTTATCTTTTGGCAAGTGTTTGATTTGAACTTTACTATCTCGAGATAATTAATTCAATCTCAATCACTTCCTAAAATAAGTAATATATATTGATTTAAACTCCTTTGAATTTAAAATTCAAATTTGAAATAAAACACAAGATATTTAATTAAATAAAATCACTTAATAAAGATAATGAGCATGTGCCGAAATTCCTTGATTTTCATCTTGGAATTTCGGTCACTCCTTATATTATTTAAATGATTTAATTTAATTTAAATTCTTTTAGGCTTTAATACTCAATTAACTTAATTAATACAAGATAATTAATTAATTGAAATTAAACCTTGTGGGCTGAATTTTTCTCTCTCATGGGCCAAGGTCTAATAGCATTTATAATACCCATTGCATACATTAATTTGACTTTAATTAAAAGCCCAAATTAATGCCCAATACTTTATTTAAATATTTTAAGCCCAATGCTTTGTGTGCGATCCTATAGGTCCATTTAATGTTGGCAATGAATTAATAAATTAATTCAAAGGCTATATATATTCTCTAGCAAGATATTATAGCAATCCAAATTAAATGAAAATGCATATGGCATTTAGTGACCTAATACAATTTTGCATAGTCCCTTACCCATAAATATCATAATTAATATAAGGCATGGAACTAGTCATCCTTATATATATTAATTCCTTTCTTGATATTCCAGTGACACTGAACTCTCAGATAAATAATGATTACTCATTATTTCATCTCGGTATGGCCATACACTTCTCAGTTCACTGATCAAGTGGCCGATGATATTTTCTCTCTTAATGAGAGGGGTAATCCCTTCACTTCGCTCATGCTCTCTAACATGAATCAATGCATACCCAATCATACCCGTACTTGTCACTCTGTTACGAGCACGTTAGGTGTATGTCAAAGTACACAGTAATTCATAAAGAGTTTCATAGAGATTTCAGGTCTAAGAACTCCAATACAAAACTTGCATATGAGAAACACTTATGACTTGTACCATGTAGTGTTCTCATGAGCGGATCGTATCCAGATACCATGTTCTTTAACATGTATCTATGATCTCTGATTGACACTCTTGTCCTAATGATCCGTAAGACAGAACTCATAATATCAGAGAGAGCATACTAGTCTTAATTCATTGTTATTCCCATAACAATGACTGACTAGAGATGTTTAGAATGAAGTCTCATTTGTTTCAAGGTCTTACAACCATGTGCCTCACACATGATAACTTAAACCGAAACGACATTCTTGGATAGTTTTATCAATTGATATGCACAGGAATACAAAAGATAAAACAAATGCCTCATTAAATTCAAGTGTTTTTGTTTCAATGCATTGGGGCTAAGGCTTACACTAACAATTTACTCTGGCCAGAGATTCTCTGAACAAGATAATTATAGAATCATGCGAGATAACTTCCCTTATTAAATCTGGGATGGTGAATCCTTTGTCAATCACTCAACTATCTTCAAATAGGTCATGATATACCCAATCTCCTAACTATGTTCACTCCCAGTTGGAAGTAATCAGTTATGGAGTCAAAGTATACCATTTGCTACTTAAGATAACTTTGGTGATCTCAAGTCTAAGGATACTTGCACAACCGCTATGAAGAGATTTCTCACTGACATAGATTTAATATCCATGTGAGGATTCTCTTTGCAGGTCTCCAATGATCTTGTTCTTCTAACAAGCATACGCATGTTAGCTTTGATTATCTTCCATAATCACAGTTATGAGAACCACTACTTGAACCATTCAAGAAGCATAACATGTGCTAGTCTGTCCGAATTAACAATGTCCTATCTTGTTAATTCTATGACTAGGGATATTTAGATATTAACACATTTGCATGCAATAGACATCTCACATCATGAACACCTTCATGATTGCCTTTGCACTGTGTTTATAATATCTAGGACTTCATTTATTAATTTAAGATTTACAAACTCATGTATTTAAACATAGCATTAATAAATGAATGATGCCTTTTATTAAGAATATAAATTTTATACATATGAAAAACATCCCTATTACATGAGCTCTAGGGCATACTCTCTAAAAATCTTCCACTTGCACTAGAGCCAATCACTCATATGTCTCAGACCCATGTTATTTATATAGTGATCATGCTTAATATGAAAAAGTGCTTTAGTGAGGGGATCCGCCACATTGTCATCTATGGGAATCCTTTCTATTTTCACATCATTTCTAGCTACTATTTCCCTTATGAGATGGTAGCGTCTGAGAACATGCTTGGATCGCTGATGAGATCGTGGTTCCTTTGCTTGTGCAATGGCTCAATTATTGTCACAATATGAAGGAATTGGATCAACAATGCTAGGCACCACTCCTAGTTCAGTTATGAACTTTTTGATCCAGACTGCTTCTTTAGCTGCTTCTAAAGCAATAATGTACTCAGCTTCCATCGTGGAATCAGCAGTTGTTTCTTGTTTGGAACTTTTCCAACTAACTGCTCCTCCTCCCATTATGAACACATAACCAGATTGTGATTTACAATCATCTTTGTCAGATTGGAAGCTGGCATTTGTATACCCATTTACTTCCAAATTGCCCTCTCCATATACCAAGAATATATCCTTAGTCCTTCTCAAGTACTTAAGGATATTCTTGATAGCTATCCAGTATTTCTCTACAAAATTGGGTTGGAATTTGCTTGTGACACTCAAAGCAAATGCTACATCTAGACGTGTACATAACATATCATACATGATAGAACCAATTGCAGATGCATATGGTATTCTATTCATGCTCTCTCTATCCTCTAGTGTCTGCGGACACATAGACTTAGAAAGGTGTTTCCCATACACCATGGGTATAAACCCTTTCTTAGAGAGATCCATATTGAACCTCTTCAATACTTATCTATATATGTACTATGAGAAAGACCTAGCAACCTATTGAATCTATCTCTATAGATCCTTATTTCCAGAATATAGGATGCTTCTCCAAGGTCTTTCATGGAGAATTGCTTGGATAACCATATTTTAACAGATTGGAGAAAAGAAATGTCATTTCCCATGATCAATATGTCATCTACATATAGAACTAGGAAGACAATTACACTCCCACTGACTCTTTTATACACACAAGGTTCATCTTCATTCTGTGAGAAACCAAACTCTTTGATTATCTCATTGAATCGAATGTTCCAGCTCCTAGAGGCTTGCTTTAATCCATAAATGGATCTTTGAAGCTTGCATACCTTTTCGCCATTTCCTGATGTGAACCCTTCTAGTTGTGTCATATACACATCCTCAGTAAGATTTCCATTAAGGAAAGTTGTTTTCACATCCATTTGTCAAATCTCGTAATCATAATGAGCTGCAATGGCTAAAAGTATTCTTATAGACTTAAGCATCGCTACAGGAGAAAAAGTTTCGTCATAGTCAATACCTTCTTTTTGACGATAACCTTTTGCTACTAAGCGAGCTCTATAGGTAACTATATTACCTTCCATATCGATCTTATTTTTGAAGACCCATTTGCACCCTATGGGTTTTATCCCTTCAGGTGGTTGAGTTAAAGTCCATACTTTGTTCTCATGCATGGAGTCCATTTCAGACTGCATAGCCTTAAGCCATAAATCATGTTTTGAACTGTTCAAAACTTTTTGATAGCTTGTAAGCTCATTGTCCTCTACTACAGTTATGCCTCTATCCGAATCAATGTGAAATCCATATCTCACAGGGATAGAACGCATCCTAGTAGATCTTCTAGGATTTTGTGTATAATCAGGTTCAACTGCAATCTCATCATTATGAAATTCAATTTCGGGTTCAATCGATTAATCATCTTCTATTTGTGGGTCTTGAACTTCACCAAGTTCAATTTTACTCCCACTGTCCTCTCGTAGGAGAAATTCTCTTTCCAAGAAGACAGCATGCCTTGAAACAAACACCTTTTGTTCTAAGGGATGATAGAAATAATATCCAAACATTTCTTTTGGATATCCCACAAATAAACATTTGTCAGACTTAACATCCAGTTTGTCTGACATTATCCTCTTCACATAAGCAGGAAAACCTCATACTTTTATATGAGAAAGCGTGGGTTTCTTGTTATTCCACATCTCATATGGAGTAACATCAACCGATTTACTAAAAACTCTGTTTAACACATAAACAACAGTTTCTAGTGCATATCCCCAAAAGGACTTAGGAAATACGCTCGGCTCATCATTGATCGAACCATATCTAATAGTGTTCGATTTCTCCTTTCAGATACACCATTGTGTTATGGTGTATATGGTGGAGTCCATTGAGATAAAATTCCATTATCTCTAAGATAATCCTGAAACTCTTGGCTTAAGTATTCTCTACCTTGATCTAATCTAAGTGTTTTAATACTTTTGCCAAGTTGTTTCTCTACTTCATTTCTGAATTCTTTGAACTTTTCAAATGCTTCTGATTTATATTTCATTAGATAGATATATCCAAACCTGGAATAATCATCTATGAAAGTAATGAAGTAGGAGTAACCTCCTCTTGCATGTGTAGTCATTGGACCACATACATCTGAATGTATTAAGTCCAAAACCATTTTAGCTCGTTCTCCTTTACCAATAAAGGGAGCTTTTATCATTTTTCCCAATAAATAAGATTCGCATGTATCAAATGATTCATAATCAAATGATCCCAAATCACCTGACCGGTGCAATTTGGTCATGCTTTTTTCATTTATATGGCCTAAACGATAATGCCATAAGTATGAGGTATTTAGATTATCATGTTTCATTCTCTTGGTATCCACATTATGTACTTCTTTAATTAAATCAAGAACAAATATACCATTCTCAATGATAGCTTTTGCATAAAATAAATTGTTCTTAAAAATGTAACAACATTTGTCCTTTAAAGAAATATTATAATAGTTCATAAAAAAAATGAAAGAAATAATACTTTTGGACAAAGCTGGAACATAATAACAATTATTTAATTCCGGTACTAATCCACTAGGAAGAGGCTAATAGTAAGTCCCCACAACTGTTGTAGAGATATTATGTCCAGTAGCTGACTGCAAACATATCTCTGCCTTTCCAACTCTTCTAAAGCTTCTAAGCCTCTGTAGATCATTACATAAGTGAGATCCACATCCGGTATCTAATACCCAAGATTGTTTTGAAGCAATAGAATAAGTATTAATTTCAATCATATGAATACCTGAAATAGAAGCATCAGCTTGCTTCTTCTCCTTGATAGAATCTAGATAGGCCTTGCAGTTATGCTTCCAATGACCATCCTTTCCACAATGGAAGCAAGTTCCTTTGGGATTCTCTTTCTTGGCAACCTTCTTCTTGGAGATCCCACCATTCTTTGGCTGCACCTTAGTTATCTTCTTCTTTTGCTTCTTGCCTTTAACAGATGTGACAACCATGACACTTTTTGGATCCTTCTTAAATGATCCATCAGCTGTCTTGAGCATATTGATTAATTCAGGAATGGATACTTGGATTTTGTTCATGTTGAAGTTAAGCACGAAAGGTGCATAACTTAGAGCCAACGAGTACAAGATTAAATCTATGTATAGATCATTATCCATAACATAGCCAAGTCTACTCAAATGCTCAATATACCCATACATCTTCAATTCATGAGTAGCAGCTGAAGTGCCTTCCACCATTTTGCAGCTAAATAGAGCTCGAGCAATCTCATATTGCTCAGTTCTAGCTTGAGAAGAATATAGCTCCTCTAGATGTAAAACGATGGTTCTAGCATCCATCATCTCATGTTGCTTCTGAAGCTCCGAGGACATAGCACCCGGCATCAGACATGCTGCTGCTTCACTATCCTCCATGTATTTTCGATAATTGCCTTTGATCTCATCAACGGCATCATCTGATGAAAGTGATGGCGGATCTTTATCCAAGACATAGTGGATCTTTTCAGCTCTGAGAATAATTCTCACTTGCCTAATCCAGTCAGAATAGTTGCTGCCAACCAGCTTGTTATCCAAGATTGATCGTATATTAATGTTTGATATACTCATAATGATGACCTAGATGTGAAAAAGAAAAGATATTAGAGTATGTTCATATATATGTATGCATTAATAAGGTCTTTAATTAATCCATTTACTCCTACTATTTTATTGCGAATTAATAGCCCTCACTATTTAATCCGAGAAAATTCGATGGTTTTCTTAGTGGGCCAATATCCAATCCTTGATATGTAATTTGACCTTGACTGTGGTCAACAAGCCAAATTCCATACCCTTGAAAGGTAAGTATCTATATACTAATTGTGTCTCTACACAACTATTGGATCATTAGATTATCAACTCTTGATGCATGCATATCGTATATGCATTCCCTAATCTTGCCTCTAGAACTATTAGCCTTGACTGTGGTCAACAAGCTAATGGGCTAGCTAAGATGACCCATTTAATTAGATTTGAACATATTCGATATAATGTGAGCTTGACTGTGGTCAACAACCCACACTATAAAGAACTCTGTTTCTCCTCAAATTAATGGAAGACTTATATACCTTAGTATTTGTTTAAGGGTTTTAGTTAATTAAGTCTCATCATATATGGTTGGCATACATTGGTATACATCATATATCTATCACATAAATATAAGCATACAAATATGGTATAGTTATGGACTTTACTACATTGATTTCCTCGAGCCAAGAGGAAAATCAAAAGGTCACACCTAGGTAGTATGCATGATTCAAACAAGGAAAATAATTACATTATCTTCAAGCTTGTTGGATCTCCATCCGGCCCATCTTACTCATTGATAGTGGTCTCCATCTCTATTTCTAATTCTAATCTAAGTAATCTAATTACATATTACAATTTGGAATGAAATACAAACCAAAAACAAGTGGTCGGGACACGAAAGTCCTCATTAGGTCAAAACATGCATAATGCTCAATCACATTGGGCTTTGTCCATAACTATCCATCATGCTAATCATACACCCTTATATGCCTTTCTAATGCATAAAGAAATGTATTACTAACTTTTTTTCAACCTTTGAAACAATATTTTGAGTTATTTTGATGATGTGATCAAATTAGGAAACTTTTCCCATTTTGAAAACTTTCATTTTAGGAAATCTTTTTGCATGCATGTGTTATTACCTTAATAATCAATCCAATTGATTATTAATTAATTATAAATTTATTATTTAATTAATTAATCATATTAAATAATTAAAAGAATCAATTTTGGGCTTAAAAACAAGTGTAGGCCGAAACCCACAAAAGAAAACCCTAAATGTGTTCACACATAAACTAGTTTTGTGTCTTTTGGACTATTTGGGCCTTTTGAAATGAGTCAGGCCCACTCCAGCCCTTAAAACCCATTAATAAACTTAATTAATGTTTATAATATTTAATTTAAATCAGCTCCTTAGGCCCACCAAGTCATTTACTAATTTAAACCAAGTCCGTAAATATAATTAAGCCCATTAAGTGGTTTTAATGAATTAAAATTAATCAAATTAATTTAAAGCTCATTTTAATTAATTCAATTAATTAAAAACACTTTAATATATCATATATCAGATTTAGAAGATTAAAAATCGTTCTAACCAAGAACATATGAAGAACATCAATTTATTGAACTTTTCGACTAAACTAGTTTTCATGCAAAACTTATTCGATTTTAATTTCGTTCGATCTTATGGCTTAATATCACATATTAAACACATAAAATATCATCTAAATAATGTTTTAATGGACCCATAAGAAATCAAATTAGAACAGCCCCTTAAAATTCCATGGTTTTCACGCAAAACCCTAATGGGTTTCACGCAAAACCCTAGGCACAATTCTTCAAAAGTTTCGTTTTCATTTCCAACAAATTTATTTGATCACAATCACATCCAGAAATCAATATTTCTCATTCATGAACAATTAAATCTGATATTTTAAAATTCATGAAATAGATAACTCAAAATAAAACAAAACTTATTCCGCAAAAAAATATAGAATTGTATATCCATGGCAAAACTGTGGCTCTGATACCATGTTGGAGATTAACGGTTACATGCATCACATACATGAGCGGAATTTTAAAATTTTTTAACCATTAGATCTGATCTTGTCATGAATACACAATATAACTATATGAGAATAAGAAAAATCACCTTTGATTTTTGTTGAACAGTTGATTTTACTTCGCACCGGGTTGTCGCAAACCACAGTGTCCAAAATTGAACACCTCCAATGAGTAATCCACACTAGAGAAGGATAAATTGAACTAACAAATTGGTATCAAACTAGGGCTGGCCGAAATTCCAAAAAGCTAGCTTGGAGGTGGCGCAAAAGAGAGAGAGAGGATAAGAGAAAATGTCTTTCCTTTTTGTTTAATCACTTAACCCTAATTCCTCATTAGTTGGCCTTTTATAGTTAGGTTAAAATTCCAACTCCTTAATGAGATTGGGCTCTTTAAAATTGCTGGAGAATTATTAATTGGGCCTCTGGAATTAATTATAATCATTTGGGCTTAATTAAATCCAATTTAATCCTTTTCATAAAAGACTATGCACAAAATCTACAAACTAGGTCCTTTGTGCAACTAATTGGATTTAAATACCCAAATGGATTCCAAATCCAACCAAATTAAATATGTGAGTTCCATAACACTTATGTAACATATATAAATTAATTTGGTGCAAGAAAAATACCTCTAAGGCCTTCTGTATGGAGTTGGCGTGTGGCCCTCTACAGAAGGGCTTCCACACCAGCTTCATTCCTCTGGCCCATTTATAACTCCTCTAATGGACTTATTAATTAATATATTAGTCCTATAAAACTTATAGTAGTCCTATAACACTTATAAGAAAATAATAATTAATCATGAAATATATTATTTCAATTAGGTCCAACTTACAGAACATTTCTCAAAAATTTTGCGGACAATTTTACTTGATCATAATTAATTAAACTCTTTAATTAATTATTACCTTATTCACTTCTCTACCATCATAATAATATCAAATATTATTATCCTTGTCATTTTACCATTTTATCATTTTTCTCTATATGTTGTGACCTATTGGGTTCCTGTCCATGTTGGCAGTATAATATATAATTGTGAGTTCTATTCAAAACTCACATGATTAAACTCCTTTAAATCATTTTATCAATCTCTATTGATATTTTAATACATCATTATACAAGTCATGATTGGCCTCTAGCTAGGCATCATGACTACCCAAATGTCAGGAAAGTCATGTGGTTTGACTATACCCTTCCATAGAAACAATTACCGTGCAATTACTCCTTTTACCACTCTTATCTCAATTAGATTCTGAGTATGGATTTCTGTCAACTCATATAAATCTAATTATGTTTGTTCTATTAATTTAACCATTTTTCCCAAAAATTCCCTCCATGGATCTCTAACCATCTTGGCATTTTACTCTAGTCAAAGATTCTCTAAACAAGGTAATTATAGAATCATGTGAGATAACTTCCATTATTAAATCTGGGATGGTGAATCCTTTGTCAATCACTCAACTATCTTCAAGTAGGTCATAATATACCCAATATCCTAACTATGTTCACTTCCAGTTGGAAGTAATCAGTTATGGAGTCAAAGTATACCACTTGCTACTTAAGATAACTTTGGTGATTTCAAGTCTAAGGATACTTGCACAACCGCTATGAAAAGATTTCTCACTAACATAGATTTAATATCCATGTGAGGATTCTCTTTGCAAGTCTCCAATAAACTTGTTCTTCTAACAAGCATCCACATGTTAGCTTTGATTATCTTCCATAATCACAGTTATGAGAACCACTACTTGAACCATTCAAGAAGCATAACATGTGCTAGTCTGTCTGAATTAACAATGTCCTATCTTGTTAATTCTATGACTAGAGATATTTATATATTAACACATTTACATGCAATAGACATCTCACATCATGAACACCTTCATGATTGCCTTTGCACTGTGTTTATAATATCTAGGACTTCATTTATTAATTTAAGATTTACAAACTCATGTATTTAAACATAGCATTAACAAATGAATGATGCCTTTTATTAAGAATATAAATTTTATACATATGAAAAACATCCTTATTACATGGGCACTAGGGCATACTCTCTAACACTTGTAGTGAGGTGAGCAAATTGTAGGCACTTTTAACGGTATAAGCTCCTCTATTGTCCACATGCCACCACCAAGCATCACAAGGGCGCCTAATGCTTAAAGGAATTTTTAGGATCAGCTCCTATCTCGTTCACTGAAAAGATAATAGAGGAGATTGATGTTCCAAGAACAACCACCTTCTTCGATCAAATCTGAAACTCGCATGTTACTTCCTCTAACATCATCTACAATAGCCAGGGAGATAAAAGGGTCATTGTCATCTGGTAACCAAGAAGCTTTCCAGATTAAAGTATCTTTCCCATCCTCGATTCTTCTTCTGCCTCTTTTCTTAATTAAACTCTGCCTTGCCCAAAGACTTCTCCAAACAAAACTAGGATTATGACCAATTTCTGCTTCCAGTAAAGAGCAACGGGGAAAGTAGCAAGCTTTGAAAATACGAGTAACTAGAGAATCTGGATTGGTTAACAAATACCAACTTTATTTACCTATTAGAGGCAGATTGAACTCATGAAGCTTCCTAAAACCCAAACCTCCTTCAACTTTCTTGTTACACAAAGAATCCCAACTTTTTCAGTGGATTTTCCTCTCCTCGGCAAACTTAGATCCCCACCAAAAAGCATTCAACATTTTTTCAATCTCAGAACATAAAGATATAGGTAATAGAAATATGCTCATTGCATAATTTGGATATTGGCCAACAGACTTGATCAAATTTTCTTTGTCGGTAGGGATGATCACCGGGGCGGGGATTCCCCGACCCCGGCGGGGACCCGCCCCATTCGGGGCGGGGAATCCCCGAATTCTCCCCCCGCGGGGACGGGGATAGGGGAGAAAAAATCCCCGTCCTAAAACCGGGGACGGGGAACGGGGTATCCGCCCCGCGGGGATCCCCGCCCCGAAAAATATATATTTTTAATTTTAAAATATAATATTTTATAAATAATTAAAATTAAAATATAACTTAATTTTATAATTATTAGGTTTTAAATTATATTTAATTTTAAATTTTATGAATGATTAAAATTTATATTAATTTAAATTATTATTAATTTTAAATTTTTTATTTATTAAATATTATATTTTAATTTTAATTATTTATAAAATATTATATTTAAAAAAAAATTCGGGGGACGGGGATCCCCGCGGGGCGGGGGACAGGGGGGATTTCCTCCCCATTTTGGGGGCGGGGACGGGGATGGGGAATCCCCGAAGTGCATGGGGCGGGGGTGGGGACTCCTTCCCCGCCCCCACCCTGCCCCGTGAGCATCCCTATTTGCCCGCGTGAGATAATAAAATCCTATTCCACCCCTGCAGTTTCTTTCTCATTTTTCCCTTGATGAAACCAATGACTCTCCTTTTGTTTTTTCCCACACATAAAGGCATACCCAAGTAGAAATCACTATCTGAAACCACCTACACCCGAAGAACTTGATGGATCTAGTCCTGTGCAGTTTGAGGTGTATTTGCACTAAACAAAATAGAAGATTTGCTAAAGTTGAAACTTTGACCAGAAGCATCCTCATATAGTTTGAGTTCCCTGTTCACTTGAACGGCTTCCTCACAATTGGCTTTGAAAAAGAAATAACTGTCATCTACGAAAAAAAGATGAGATACTGAAGGAGCTCTAGCAACTCTGACACCTTGAGCTTCCATGCTGCTCAATAGACAACTTAAACCTTGGGCACAAATAATGAAAAGATAAGGGGACAATGAACAACCTTGCCAACGACCTCTACTGGGAAGGACAGGATCTGATTTATGATTCCTGTGGGTTACAAAGAATCTGATTGTAGTAACACACATTGTGATGAGATTAATCCAGTTCTCATTGAAACCCATCTTCCTTAAGACTTTGATAAGATAGACCCACTCAACCCGATCATAGCTTTGCTCATATCCATCTTAAGGGTCGCATATCCATCGTTACCCCAATGTTTTTTCCATAAAGAGTGAATGATCTCATGGGCTACCATAATGTTGTATGTGATAAGTCTCCCAACCACAAACACACATTGATATTCAGAGATCACCTTAGTCAATACACTCTTCATCTGATTCGCTAACAGTTTGGCTACTACTTTGTAAAACACATTGCAAAGAGAGATAGGCCTGAGGTCAGTAATAGCTTCAACCTTACGCTTCTTCGAAATCAGCACAATGATTGTATCATTAAGATTAGCGGGAAGGGAAGCTCCATTGATTATATCAACACAAGCTTTAACTATATTGTGATGCACAATGTCCCAACAATGTTGGTAGAAAGCAAGATTAAAACCATCAATACCTGGAGACTTATCTGGGTGCATCGAGAACAAGGCATCTTTCACCTCATCCTCTAAAAAGGGTGAGAGCAACCATTGATTTTGCTCAAGAGTAATCGTGGAAGGGATGCATTCGATAATAACATCTATATCAGTATGACTTGAAGTGAACAGCTGCTGAAAGTATTCTGCAATATGCTTTCCCAAACCATTTTCCTAATTCAACCAAACTCCACCATCGCCTTTTAGTCTATCAATGGTATTTTTCCGTCTGCGCTTAGATGCATAAGCATGGAAATACTTAGAATTTGTGCCCCCCTCTCGTAGCCAAAATAGCTTAACATGTTGTTTCCAAAGGACTTCTTGCTGGTTAAGGATCTCTGTAATGGCCTCAATACCAAGTCAGCCATAAATAGTATTTTTCGGCAGTGAACAGTGTTTTCGGGCCTAAAAGGACACCCGAAAAATCAAAAATATTTTATTGGACCATTGGAAAGTCATGGTCATAGTGAGATTGGGATTGAAATTTGAAATGAAATTGAGGTCAAATAGATCTCCAAAAGTCAAAAATACGAAAAAGGTAGTGAGTCGATTTTCCTGGTAGGAAAGTAAACTTGATTTTGCATAAATAATTAAAAATAGTAACCGAACTCCAAAAATTTTTAGATTTTGCATGCCTACATAAATTTTTATTTAGAATATTTTGGTGATAAGAATTGAATTTTTCGGTGACACCGGTAGTTGCCGAATCGGATCGATAAGTTTGAATCGAACCGATAATGGATTTCGAATAAGCAAAAAATGTGATAAGAGTGATGGAATCAAAATTGAAGTGATTTGAAGTTTGAAAGAGAGAGAAATTGGATTAGACCTTAAATGGCCTAAAATGGGCCTTAATGTTTAAGTGGGCAAAGCCCACTCATCAAGCCCAATTTTGGTCCCATTGGAGAAGTATATAAAGCTAGAAATCTGGAGAAAACTTCAAAAAAATTTCTCATCTTCTTCTTCTTCTTCCTTCTTGGCCGAAACTACCTCTCTCTCTTTCTCTCTTGCTTCATAGCCACTCAAGATCTCTCATAAATTTCAACTTAGAAGTTGTAGTTCCATCCCTCTAGATGATTAATCAAGCCTCAAGCCTTTGATTTGAAGGAGGAAAGCAAGAGAAATCAAGAGGAAAAGGCTAAGGGGTCAAAATGAGGTAAGGAATTTTCAAGGTTTTAAATTTGTTTAAAGGTACCTATTAGTAGTTTTAGGTACCTAGAATCCATTTTCGTTGTTAAATTGAGCTAAAAGATTGAAATAATAGTGTTTCCTTTGATGAAGATTTTGGCCTCCATTGGTCTTCCATGGTGATGGATGGATTCCCTTGGTTTAAGGCATGGAAAGGAAGCCTAAGGAAGCTAAAACATGAGAAAAAAGGTAAGTGACTACAAAATTCTTTGATTTTCCTATTATTTTGAATTAATTTCAATTATGTAACTAGGGTAAAAATGATAAAAGTGTTTAATTGGTGTGTTTATGTTAGGGTAATTATAATTAAGCTAGAGAAAAGATAAATGAAAAGTGAAAATGAAAGAAAGAAAAATTTTAGGATAGAAAATAGTGGTGGCTGAAATTGTTAGTAAGGAAAATTAGTGAGAAAAATGTAAATAAATAATATATGTTAGTTTAAAATAATAATAGACATGATAATTAACGTCTATGAATTTTTAGAGAATATTTAAAAATTATTTGAGAATTTTTAAGGTTATGTATAGTGTATGTATATAATGAAAGTTGTGATTTATAGTGAATTAAGTGATTATTTTGATGAAAAATGATAATAACTAATAAATAATGCTTAAATAAATTTTATTGGCATTTATTGAAATTATTGTGATTTTATTTAGAATTTAATGTTAATATGTATATTGAAAATAATTGAAATATTAGTTAATAATTGCATAAAAATGTTGAAAATGGTGAATTTATATGAAATTAAATTAATGCCAACGAAAATAAGTAAAAAGTCAACCAACGAATTTTTCGAAATAATTACTAAGTCATGAAATAATAAGAATAATGAATTATTGATAAATAATTTATAAAATGATGAAAATTATAAAATAATGTGTACACGAATTTTTATGAAATTTATATGCTTTGTTAGAATATTTTTGACATAAATTATTGATTATGTTTAATTAAAATATTGAATTATTAAGAAATAATTCAATAAATAAATACGTAATTATAGACGAACGCGAAGTAAATTGTTTCAGTGTAAAAAGAAATAAAAAATCAAATTATGCAATTTCGAAGTATAAAATAATGAATTATATTAATAGAATCCATAATTGCGTAAAAGTAGTAAAATAAATGTGTGACTAATTTATCAAAATAAATTAGTCAATAAAAAGTATAAAAAAAGTGAATGATTATAAAATAATTCGCCGACGAAATAAAAGTCGGCATATCGAATGATTGAAAAGTTTGGACAATAATAGAAAAGAAAAAATCGTAAAAAGTCAAGTATTGAATTATTAAAGAATAATTCGCAAAGAATTATACAAGAAGAATAAAAGAGAATTGTGAATTATAATGCCATAATTCATAATTTGTATAAAAGACTGAAAAACTCAAGTATCTGAGTAAATTATTGGAGAATAATTCACAAAAGTAACCTGAAAAGATAAAATAAATGAAAGGACAAAAAGTTATTGATTAATCAAAAACACTAAAAGAGTGGGTTCGATCAGAAATAAAGTGTAGCAATAAATAAAAGAAGAAATTAAAGATTTTTAAATGTTTAAAAGTTATTGTAAATATAATTGATTATTTTGCCCTTAACGATAAGCAGGTGATGTTATTCTTGTTTAGGATATAATTGGCTAACCATAGGGACACCTTTGTACCGCGGTACAAGTCATGACGACTTGCTTTGCTATGGGTAGAATCTTTGATCTCCATAGCTTCAGTGTAAAGTGAAAGTGCATTTGTTTTCTGCTCTGTGAGACTTGATCTTCCGAGATCATTTCTCTATCTGTTCAGTGGGACCTTTGGGTCCATGTCCCATATAGCCTTTTTGAGACTCCTGTTATATTACGCTAGGAGCGCATCGAAATGAATAAATCATTACTGTTTAAATGAATTGAATATAAAAAGTTATAACGAAGAATGATTCGTTCCAAAGAAAATAAAAAGTTGGGGTAAAACTGTAAAATTTTCCAAAAAGTGTGATTAATAAGGAAAAAGAAAAAGAAAGGTTTTATAAGAATAAAATAATAAATGAAGATTTAAGTCAAGTTTTTATAATGAAAAAGGATTTAAAATATATTTTTTTACATGAAAAAGATAAATTTAATTAGTTGGTATTTTATGTACAAATTATTATTGTGAAAAGTGACAAGTTGGAAATAATATTAATATCCTATTTAAAAATTAAATAGTGATGGAAATGACAGTAAGTGAAATTCGATGCTTAAGTAATGTATTTCTAAGAAAAAAGTCAAATGAAAAGTAAAACGATATAAAAAGCATAAATTTGTTCAATGAGGAAAAAGTAAATGACTTAAGTCCTAAACAAATATTTGAATATAGGTCAATATATAAAGAAGGAAAGAAAGTTTTGACTGCAAAGTACTCCAAATAACTATGTCACTTTACAATAAAGCTTAAAAGCCTTTAAATAGTAATATATTTATTAGTTAAAAGTTAAAGTAAAATACAAGAATAAATAACGAGAAGTATAATTAGAATACATATTAGATAATTGAACAATAATTTAAGAAATAAAATAAGTCTAGATCGATACCAGTACAGACATGAGTACCAATATACATTGATAATGAAATGATAATTATATCGATGTGGCTAAAAAGATAAGACGAAAGTAAAGGTAAAAGTAAAAGTTATAGTAAAGAATAACGTAAAGGTAAAAGTAAATTTGATATTGATTCGCCTAAAAGGTTAGTGTAAAGTAAAGTTGAAAGATTGAAACCAAAAATAATGATTACCAAAATATGAGTTAATAATAAGATTAATGTTGACTGAAGTAAAAGAAAATGTTAAATAAAATAAGAATAATAGTAGCATAAATGATGTATTTATGCTTTATTTTGGGAAATCCTTGGATTAGTAGTCATCACTGGGCATATTTAATGCTCAGCACGTAATGTTTACTGCGTGCAGGTTATGAAGTATTGCGAGAACATAGTACACGGTGGAGCCAGATCGGAAGAGAAGAATTAGTGCTAGACTGAGTTGTATTTTGGCATGTATATACTTAAACCATTAAGGTAAAAGATTAAACTGTAATTTGATTGTATTTATTATTATCGATGATTGAGTGGTTAGTGTAAGTTTTTGGCATGAAGTCAGTTTTTATATGTTTTAATTGTTTACAAGATTATCGAATGATTCGAGAGTTAACTTAAAAGTATTTTAAGTGTTTCGAACTGGTCGGTGAAAAAAAAACTTACCGTCTTCGACTAAGTTTCGCATCGGAATGGACTATTCCGAGTAGGGTGTGACATTTAGTGGTATCAGAGTAAAGGTTTAAGCGGTTCTAAGATCGGAGTGGGATAAGGTTAAGCGATAGTTTGTCTGTATATACATGCTAATTATAAGTAGATAAGTGTTAAGTAATCTGAAGGGTACTTGCTTCCCTATCTTTTTTAAAGTGAAAGAGTTGATATTTGATTGAGATTGTTAAGTGTGAAAGGATTGATTCTGCACAGTAAAAATGGTAGTAAGTGAGAATGGAAATATTGCTGCTTGAGATCTCATGGGTGTCAAAGCATGGAAAAGAAGAGTTGACTGAAATTAAATGTAAATGTGAGAATTTAAGTGTCTATATGAATGAGAAACAGTTAAAAGAAGCACAAAATAAAGAGTGTGCCAAAAATTTAAAAAGGAATTGTATATTAAGTATAGATAAATTGCATAGGATAAAGAGATACTTTGATTGGATTGTCTCGGTGTAAAAATGTTAATGAGCAGGTT
Source organism: Excoecaria agallocha (assembly GCA_037975025.1). NCBI lineage: Eukaryota > Viridiplantae > Streptophyta > Magnoliopsida > Malpighiales > Euphorbiaceae > Excoecaria > Excoecaria agallocha. The sequence continues at coordinate 50,309,958 of CM075812.1, forward strand.
ATTACGATTATAAGTTAAGGTTGTTTAAGATGCTCTATATATCTGTCAGTGATTTCCTTATAGGAGTGGGGATTTGATTGTATTTCTCATAGTAATGGGAAGGGTTATGATATCTGCATTATATGAGAATACGTGACAGTATTCTACCTGCATCCATGAAATCATACATTCATTGCATAGCATTTCATATTATTTGACAGCATCTGATATGCATCATATCACATGTATAGGGAATATGATGAGTATAGAGACAACCTAAGAATGAGATAAGAAATAGTGTGCTTAAGATTGTTTTTCACTTTCTATTTTGGCCATTGTAAGTTATTGGTCATGTCAATTAAATTTGTTAGCACACCGACTTTCTTGATGAATCGATGGAAAGGATCATTCAACCTTGTTGAGATCCATATTAGAGGATTTAAGTAATCATCATCTTATATGTTTTAAGATGTTAAAGAAGTATGGTAAGTACTTGGGTAATGAGAGTGTACTTAAATATGTGTGTCTGAAGAATAAGTATAACTGATTAATGCTAATGTTCTTGGTTTTCAAGCTGTGAGGGCCAGTTTAAGTTTGGCTTCAAATAGGGCGTGTTTAGCTAGAATATAAGTAGAACTGATATTGTACAGCGGGTAAGGATAATAGTTCTGAAAGAGAATGTTTGTGTGGTAGTCATTATGAATAAATCGAAAGATTTTTAATGAAGTCCTCCGAGATGGTAATATTCTGCATTATGGAGGTTATTAAACGTACCAGGATTAAAAGTTTAGTTTTGAAAGCCAAATTGAAAGTGTAATGTGACAGATATAAGTAAATGTTAAATGTGTCAACATATGGAAGCATAACATTAGACTTATTTGGGAATTGCTCTGACTTATAATGATATTTATTTAGAAATAGAACAATATGATTGAGAAATTTGTCATCGGATTGTTTAAATGTCAAAGAGGAAAGATATTATATAGAAGACTGGTAATAATCTCAGTATTGGCATAGTGAGTCACCCTTGACTAACGATCAGTCATAGTAGATAATTCAGATATTGAAAGGAGTATGATAAAGTGTATGAGATTGTGATAAAAAAACTGTGAAAAATGGTTATCTATAGTAGAATCTGACTCTTGTTGAGATAATGTTAGAAAGAAAATGTCGAATCTTTTATGCTGGACTTAATGGAGTGCAAATAAGTTAGAAAATCTTGATTTGATTCAAGATATGAAAAGAGATCTAAATTCACGATGATATGTTTAGAAAAAAGAGAGATTGATAAAGATTGGTTAGCTTTAAACGTAAGTGGGTCCCATTGGTGAAGATATGTATGGAACCATCAAATGTAAATGCAGGTTTGATAAAATGACAGTATGGTATCCTCTACTCTTTGATATAAATAAATTTCGAGGACGAAATTTCTTTTAATAGGCGAGAATTGTAATGACCTCAACACCGAGTTAGTCGTAAATAGTATTTTTCGGCAGTGAACAATATTTTTCAAGCCTGAAAGGACACCAGAAAGTCAAAAATATTTTATTGGACCATTAAAAAGCCATGGTCATAGTGAGCTCGGGATTAAAATTTGAAGTGAAATTCAGGTCAAATAGACCTCCAAAAATAAAAAATATGAAAAATGTAACGAGTCGATTTTCCTGGTAGGGAAGGAGTCCTGATTTTGCATAAATAATTAAAAATAGTAACCGAACTCCAAAAATTATCATATTTTGTATGCCTACATAAATTTTTATGTAAAATATTTTGGTGATAAGAATTGAATTTTTTGGTGACACCGGTAGTTATTGAATCGGACCGATAAGTTTGAATGGAACCGATAACGGACTCCGATTAAACCAAAAATTTGTGTGCTAGCTATTTTTGATGTGATAAGAGTGATAGAATTAAAATTGAAGTGATTTTAAGTTTGAAAGAGAGAGAAATTGGATTAGGCCTTAAATGGCCTAAAATGAGCCTTAATATTTAAGTGGGCAAAGCCCACTCATCAAGCCCAATTTTGGACCCATTGGAGAAGTATATAAAGGCTAGAAATCTGGAGAAAACTCCAAAAAATTTGCTCATCTTCTTCTTCTTCCTTCTTGGCCGAAACAACCTCTCTCTATCTCTCTCTCTCTCTTGCTTCATATCCACTCTAGATCTCTCATAAATTTCAACTTAGAAGTTGTAGTTCCATCCCTCTAGATGATTAATCAAGCCTCAAGCCTTTGATTTGAAGGAGAAAAGAAAGAGAAATCAAGAGGAAAAGGCTTAGGGGTCAAAATGAGGTAAGGGATTTTCAAGGTTTTAAATTTGTTTAAAGGTACCTATTAATAGTTTTAGGTACCTAGAATCCATTTTTATTGTTAAATTGAGCTAAAAATATTGAAATCATGGTGTTTCCTTTGATGGAGATTTTGGCCTCCATTGGTCTTCCATGGTGATGGATGGATTCCCTTGGTTTAAGGCATGGAAAGGATGCTTAAGGAAGCTAAAGCATGAGAAAAATGTAAGTGACTACAAAATAATTTGATTTCCCTATTATTTTGAATTAATTTCAATTATATAACTAGGGTAAAAATGATAAAAGTGTTTAATTGGTGTGTTTATGATAGGGTAATTGTAATTAAGTTAGAGAAAAGATAAATGGAAAGTGAAAATGAAAGAAAGAAAAATTTTAGGGTAGAAAATAGTGGTGGCTGAAATTGTTAGTAAGGAAAATTAGTGAGAAAAATGCAAATAAATAATATATGTTAGTTTAAAATAATAATAGACATGATAATTAATGTCTATGAATTTTTAGAGAATATTTAAAAATTATTTGGGAATTTTTAAGGTTATTTATAGTGTATGTATATAATGAAAGTTGTGATTTATAGTGAATTAAGTGATTATTTTGATGAAAAATGACAATAACTAATAAATAATGCTTAAATAAATTTTATTGGCATTTATTGAAATTATTGTGATTTTATTTAGAATTTAATGTTAATATGTATATTGAAAATAATTGAATTATTAGTTACTAATTGCATAAAAATGTTAAAAATGGTGAATTTATATGAAATTAAATTAATTCCAACGAAAAGAAGTAAAAAGTCAACCGACGAATTTTTTGAAATAATTACTAAGTCATGAAATAATAAGAATAATGAATTATTTGTAAATAATTTATAAAATGAGTGAAAATGATGAAAATTATAAAATAATGTGTGCACGAATTTTTATAAAATTTATATGCTTTGTTAGAATATTTTTGAAATAAATTATTGATTATGTTTAATTAAAATATTGAATTATTAAGAAATAATTTAATAAATAAGTACGTAATTATAGACGAACGCGAAGTAAATTGCTTCAGTGTAAAAATAAATAAAAAAGTCAAATTATGCATTTTCGAAGTATAAAATAATGAATTATATTAATAGAATCCATAATTGCGTAAAAGTAGTAAAATAAATGCGTGACTAATTTATTAAAATAAATTAGTCAATAAAAAATATAAAAAAAGTAAATTATTATAAAATAATTTACCGACGAAATAAAAGTCGGCATATCGAATGATTGAAAAGTTTGGACAGTAAAAGAAAAGAAAAAAATCGTAAAAAGTCAAGCATTGAATTATTGGAGAATAATTCGCAAAGAATTATACAAGAAGAATAAAAGAGAATTGTGAATTATAATGCCATAATTCATAATTTGTATAAAAGACTGAAAAGTCCAAGTGTCTGAGTGAATTAGTGAATTATTGAAGAATAATTCACAAAAGTGACTTGAAAAGATAAAATAAATAAAAGGACAAAAAGTTATTGATTAGTCAAATGCACTAAAAGAGTGTGTTCGTTCAGAAATAAAAGTGTATCAATAAATAAAAGAAGAAATTAAAGATTTTTAAATGTTTAAAAGTTATTGTAAATATAATTGATTATTTTGCCCTTAGAGATAAGCAGGTGATGTTATTCTTGTTTAGGATATAATTAGCTAGCCATAGGGACACATCTGTACTGCGGTGCAAGTCATGACGACTTATTTTGCTATGGGTAGGATCTTTGATCTCCATAGTTTCAGTGTAAAGCGAAAGTGCATCTGTTTTCTGCTCTGTGAGACTTGATCTTCTGAGATCATTTCTCTATCTGTTTAGTGGGTCCTTTGGGTCCATGTCCCATATACCCATTTTGAGAATCTTGTTATATTGCACTAGGGGTGCATCGAAATGAATAAATCAGTACTGTTTAAATGAATTGAATATAAAAAGTTATAACGAAGAATGATTCGTTTCAAAGAAAATAAAAAAGTTAGGGTAAAACTGTAAAGTTTTCCAAAAAGTGTGATTAACAAGGAAAAAGAAAAAGAAAAATTTTATAAGAATAAAATAATAAATGAAGATTTAAGTCAAGCTTTTATAATGAAAAAAGGATTTAAAATATATTTTTGTTTTACATGAAAAAAGATAAATTTAATTAGTTGGTATTTCATGTACCAATTATTATTGTAAAAAGCGATAAGTTGGAAATAATATTAATATCCTATTTAAAAATTAAATAGTGATGGAAATGACAGTAAGTGAAATTTGATGCTTAAGTAATGTATTTCTAAGAAAAAAGTCAAATGAAAAGTAAAACGATATAAAAAGCATAAATTTGTTCGATGAGGAAAAAGTAAATGACTTAAGTCCTAAATAAATATTTAAACATAGGTCAATATATAAAGAAGGAAAGAAAGTTTTGACTGCAAAGTGCTCCAAATAGCTATGTCACTTTACAATAAAGCTTAAAAGCTTTTAAATAGTAATGTATTTAATAGTTAAAAGTTAAAGTAAAATACAAAAATAAATAACGAAAAGTGTAATTAGAATAGATATTGGATAATTGAACAATAATTTGAGAAATAAAATAACTCTAGATCGATACCATTACAGACATGAGTACCAATATACATTGCTAAATGAAATGATAATTATATCGCTGTGGCTAAAAAGATAAGACGAAAGTAAAGGTAAAAGTAAAAGTTATAGTAAAGAATAACATAAAGGTAAAAGTAAATTTGATATTCATTCACCTAATATGTTAGTGTAAAGTAAAGTTGAAAGATTGAAATAAAAAACAATGATTACCAAAATATGAGTTAATAATAAAATTAATGTTGACTGAAGTAAAAGAAAATGTTAAATGAAATAAAAATAATAGTAGCATAAATGATGTAATTATGCTTTATTTTGACAAATCCTTGGATTAGTAGTCACCACTTGACATATTTAATGCTCAGCACGTAGTGTTTACTGCGTGCAGGTTATGAAGTATTGCGGGAGTATAGTACACGGTGAAGCCAGATCGAAAGAGAAGAATTAGTGCTAGACCGAGTTGTATTTTGACATGTATATACTTAAACCATTAAGGTAAAAGATTAAACTGTAATTTGATTATATTTATGATTATCAATGATTGAGTGGTTAGCGTAAGTTCTTGGCATGAAGTCATTTTGCATATGTTTTAATTGTTTACAAGATTGTCGAATGATTCGAGAATTAACTTAAAAGTATTTTAAGTGTTTCGAACTGTTTGGTGGAAAAAAAAAATTTACCGCCTTCGACTAAGTTTCACATCAGAAGGGACTGTTTCGAATAGGGTGTGACAATCTCAAAGTATTCTCCTTTGGCTGAGTTGAATTTAGCGATCGACACCGAGTCCCTGCCTCCTCTAAATTTATTTATAGCGTGTTTGCAGATGTTCAACCTGCTACGAAATTCTTTTAGGATACCGCCACCCCAATGTTGCAGACTAGACACACAACGGCCAATTTTCTCACTAATTGTGCGACAGCTATAATTCTGCCATGCAACCCGCACTACCTTAAGAAAGCTAAGTTCTCTCAACCAAAAATTTTCAAACCGAAAAGAGTGTAGTGAGTGGGTCCGAACAGTACCTTGAGATCCATGAGTTGAGACGAGGATCGGGCAGTGGTCAGAGAAAGTGAACCCCAGATTTTCAACCTTAAAAGTCTTGAAGAGATCAATCCAGCTTTGGCTAGCCATAGCACGATCGAGCTTCTCTTCAATCCAAGAGGCAGTACCTCTGCTTTTCTCCCAGGTAAATAGGTACTCAATCATATCCAAGTCCACAAGTCCGGCATCGAAAATGGCTTCATTAAACCCTTCTAGTAGAGCAGATGGGTAAGGGCACCCACCTATCTTCTTTGTAGACTTGAGAAGATTATTAAAGTCCCCTACGCAACACCAAGCCAATAAAGAAAAAAATGGAAAGTGTACGAAGAAGATTCCAAGAATCTAAGCTGAGATTTCTGCTTGGGTGACCATAGAATCCAGTGAGTCTCCATCTAGGACCATTTTCGGAATCAACTACTAGATTAATAAAATTGCGAGAGTAACCCTATAACTTCACATTCTTGTTGTGTCTCCAAATAAAAGCTAGGCCTCCACTATGGCCCATACAATTCACAGCAAAACAGCCTTCATAATCCAGAGAGAGTTTTATTTTATTGATAAGAGATTGGCTACAAAAGAGTTTCAATTAAGAAGATGAAACATGGCTGATGGATCCTAATAAGATCCTTAAGAACTTGAATTGCTCGCGGGTTGCCAAGACCACAACAATTCTAACTTAGACAATTCATAATGGTTGGTGGGCCTAATCCACAGGTCCCACCAAATCCAAATTTTGGTTTTCATTGACAAAGCAATGGGCTGGGTTTGGTTGAGGCCCAGCTAAGTTTTCTTCGGCAACACCCGATCTCTTCTTTTTTGCTTATAGTATCACCAGCTCATCATCTTGATTACTTTGTTTGTTTCCTTCCATAATCCCGTTGCTAGTGCCCACATCCCTTAAAATACGCCCATAACTGCTCTTATTTCCTGATAAAATTCCATCATCTCCACCTTTTATCGGATAAGGTTGCATCAAGCACATTCTTTCCTTTGCTTGGGAGTCCAATTAAGTTAGGATTCTGATTTTGGTCAATCACCGTGTCCTCCACCGGACTACCCTATAAATTTCGGCCAAAACTTCGAAGCCAAGGCTCACCAACTTGATGATTAGTATGGCGAGGAGCTGCTCGCAAGCTGATGCCATATTTTTTGGTTATTGGAACATTTGTGGAAGCATATCGTAGTCGGCAGAAGCCATCGGAATGACCTAACAAACCACAAATGAAACAAAATAAAGGCAATCTTTCATATTTGAAATCTACATAGAACCAGTCACCTCCTGCTCGTTTTAACTTCATATTCTTCTTCAGGGGTTTGCGCACATCCAAGGCAACTCTGATTCGCATTATGGATCTCCAAACGCCAGTAAAATTATTCGGATCTGACTCAATATATTTGCCAATATAATTGGCAACTGATTTGCCGACCCTTTCTGACATAAAGCCTATAGGCATATTTGAAACTTGAACCCAGATGTCAACTTCAAAAAGAGGAATACTTAAAGGTTGCATATGCTCACGAACTTGACGGAACAGCAACAGTTGGTTATCAAATGTCCAAGGGCTGTCATTGACAACCCTTTTCATATCTAGCTCATGGAAGAATTGGAATAGGAACAAACCTGGGCCAACCTCATTTGATACACACCCCCTGTACTGGTCTCCGGATGGAAGCAAGGGTTTGTTTCATAGCATTGAAGTTTATGATCCTTTCTGTTAAGGAACGGCCAACCAAGGGCCAACGAGACTCTGTTGGGACAGCAATCTCAGCATCTGCCTCCAGTACCAGCCCTGGGTTTTCTTCTTCCTCCAGCGTAAGATGCGCAGCCAAAGCATCCAGATCATTCTGATTGCATGAACTCATATTCTTCAAAAACGCAAAAACACAGCCAACAAACTCAAACTTGTTAAGAAAACAAGACAAAACAACTCATCAGAAGATGAGACTCGCAACTTATTATTTACTCTTTTGACAATTTGAATTTGAAGTTTTTCTTATTTTATCTATTCAAAACGAAATGCAGAATTGGCAGACCTAAATGCCACGTTGGGTTGACAGGCTGGCAGTATATTAGCTGAATTCATAAAACGACATACGTATTTGGCTTAGTCAAGAATTTGAGTGGGATAAAAACTTTAGAAAACAACTCGCTTCTATATATATATATATATATATATATTTAAGAAATCTTCATCATAAATGATATAAATTAGAATGTTGAAGTTGTTGAGTTACATTAAAGAAATCAAGAACATGAATCCATTGATTCCATGTCTTAAGCCTATGACCAGCCATAGTTTCTGGTATAAGTTGATGAGAGCATCTTCCATTATTAGTGGCTGGATAATCATACATTCCTGGTTTCTCACTATACCTATTCTTCCCCATCTTCAACCATTTTCCGACCAATTTATCCTCCGGCCCCTCCGTCTGATTCGCCGGAATCCCAGAACTTGCTATCCACTCAACAAGATTCCAAGACAACAGAAACCCCATTCCTAGGGGTGTGCAAAACCCGAACCGAACCGACGGACCTGAGAAAACCGACCCGAACCGACTTATTCGGGTGAGGTTGTTCGGGTTTAACGGTTCGGTTCGGGTTTAAGGATTTTTGATAATTCGGGTCGGTTCGGGTTAAACGCACTCAAAAACCGACCCGAAAATATAACTATAAAAGCAAAAAAACCTAATCTGAGAACCCGTTTTCCTCCATCTTCCCGTTTTCCTTTTTCCCGATCTGAGAACCCTACCACTCAAAAACCAAAATACCCAATTCGTTTTCCTTTCTTCCATCGTTTTCCTTTCCAGATCATCACCTCTTCGGCTCTTCTAAACTTCCACCGTCGCCTACTACTATCATCTTCTCTTGGTCTATCTTAGCTCGGTTTCTCTTCATCTGTAGAGAATCTATTCCAAAGGTGAGTTCTTTCAAGTTTCAAAGGCAAATTAATTTCGATGCTAGTTGTGCTTAGATTTTTGATTTGTGAAAGGGGCTTAGTTCTTGATTTGTGAAAGGGGCTTACTTCTTGATTTGTGAAGCATTCTTAATTTGACAAGCTTAGATTTTTGGTTTGTGAAAGGGGCTTAGTTCTTGAGGATTAACACGATTTTTTAACTAATTTTTCCATGCAATTAAAAATTCTAACTTACACAGCAGATGCCGGCTGAAAATTATGGGATTCCCAGGAATTTAACTTAAATTTTTGGGAAGTGAAATCAGCAACAAATTTTGGTTGGGGAATTTAAACTAAAACGGAAATGAAACCATGAAGTTTTCAGTCCAGCTGTAAATTAATATGGTGTAGATGATTCATGTAACCTTTTCAGTCTACTGGACTTTGACCTTAGGCTACTATAAGACGAAGATCTCCCTAATTGCCTTGACAAGCTTTTGCACTTCCTTAGTATCAAATTCATCTTCTTCATTTTTGGCTTTGTTCTTTAAAGAGAAAACGAAAGAAGAAATTAGAAGATAATATTGCAAAAAAAGAGAAGAGAAGAGACTTGTTATTCACTCATAGAATGTATAATACTAATTAGAGAGAGATGGTGGTGGGTGTCAAGTCATTGTTTATCGGTGCTTGAAATATATTGTAGGGTACAGCTTTTATAACCGATCACTTTTATTTATTATGTTAATATGTCATCTTTTATTTTATTTTATTTCTTTAATGAAAACAATTTTACTGCAACCCATAGCTTAGCTTGTACACGCACCAAACGACAAGCATTTAACAATTTTACTGCAACCATGTAAATTGTACACGCACCCAATGTCTTTTATTTTGTCCAGTGTTAAAAATGATGAGAGAATGTGCTCATAATATCTGCATGCATTTAACTCTTTGAGAATTGACTGCCATTTCAGAATTCATAATATATCCATGGAGTTGTAGGTGAAAAAAGTCGTCATTTATGGTATTTACACAGCAATAAATCATGTTATTTTCCATTTACAGTAGTTGGAAACCAACTAATCCAAAGGGCCATAGGTGGCCGTTTGAGAGAGAGAGGGCCCCATTTTTCTGTTTGCTCTTTTGATATATTGCACACAGGATTGGCTTCAAGAATGTAATTAACACATAAAGATTGAAGAAGATTTAGATGTCATTGAAAAACTTGAGCATGGTATGTATTTTATATTTTTTGATTAATATTTTATATTACTGTATTTTTTTTTATTTTATAACTGTTTATTTAATTTGTAGAGTTAGAGAAATTTAATCAAAGTGAAGTTCAAGCCGGTCAAGAGACATCATCAAGTGTAAATCAAGGAAAATCATCAAATTTGGAAAGCATAACTGTTGATTAATGAGTATGACTGAGTGAGTATGATTAATTTAATTTAAGTATATTTTAAATTTTATTTTATTTGGTTCTTAATTTTATAATTAATTATTTCTCATATTTTATAAATTAGGATGATATGAAGAAATTCAAGCGCGAAAATGATGGCGTTCTTAATATATGTTTGTTATTGTTGGATGTTTAATTTGATTTTTTATGTTTATTTTTGGATGTTTATTTTTATTATTGTTGTTAGTGTTATTTGTGGATGTTTATTTTTATTATTTTTTTAGTATTTATTTATTATGCAATATATGTTGTAATTTTAAAATTGTTGTTTTGTTATAGTTTTATAATATATTTTATGGTATTTAATTGTATTTTACTTAAAATTTCAGTTTAATCAATTAAAATGAAATTAAAAATCGGGTTGTTCGGTTCGGGCCCCGAAATTAATCGGGTTAATCGGGTAGGGCCCCGACAGCTTAGTATGGTCGGTTCGGGTGAAGATATAAGCAAAAATTCGGGTTTTGGGTTGTTCGGGTTCGGTTCGGGTTGACCCGAACCCGACCGATGCACACCCCTACCCATTCCTAACATGTATTCTAAGTAAGGATTTTTACTATTACAAGGGATCACAAAACCATAGTACAAGTCTCTCTTAGGAAGCTTCATTAAGGACAAAGACAATGGCTGCAGCCTTATAAAAACATCATCATCAGCTTTCATTGCATAATGTTAGAATATAGATGTAAAGTGATTGGAGTAATTTAGGGAGCAAATTAGGGAGCTAATTAGGGAACTATAATTATTAATTTGGTTGCTTTTCTTTGTATAAATAGGAGTGTAAACTTAGTTTTTAATCAATTGAATATAGAATTTCAATTCCCATTGTATTTTCTCACATGGTATCAGAGCATTTGGCTCTTATCACATGGTATCAGAGCCTTGGGCTCTCTTATGGGTTTTCTGGGGGCTTCCGGGTTCCCTGGGTTTTTTTTCATTTTTGGTTGAAGATTTTGTCCAGTCTTGGGTCACCGGATCTGGTGATCGGTTTGCTTCACCGCCCACATCGAAAGGTGCACAGGCGTCAGTCCGGCCTCTCCACAAAATCCAGCGACCATCAGGCCTGCGAGTGGCCCTCACGCGCCGATTGAAGATTTCGTCGGTTTCTCACTCGCCGGCGCATGGGAGCGCATGCCCTGTCCTCCGGTCCTCCGATCTTTTTTCCCGGTGTCGATTTGTTGTTTCCGGCATGGGTGTAGTGTCAGTTTTGTCTCCTGCCTCTGTTGCTTTTAACTTCTACATGACAGGATATGTGTAGACTTCGTTTGGAGAGAGTTGCGCTTGATCTTCGTTTAGTGTTGAAGCCTATTCATGGATTATTTGTTTAGGCTTCGTTTGGAGAGAGTTGCATTTGATCTCCATTTTGGGTTGAAGCTTACGGCATGGGTTATTAGTAGACTTCGTTTGGAGAAGGTTTCGCATTTGTTTTTCATTTTGTTTTGAAGCTCGGATTTATGTTTTGAAGTTTATATAAAGAAATAAATTTGTAACAAGCTAAAACATAATTAAAATTTATGCTCCAGCTTGAGGGGGAGTGTTAGAATATAGATGTAAAGTGATTGGAGTAATTTAGGGAGCAATTTAGGGAGCAAATTAGTGAGCTAATTAGGAAACTATAATTATTAATTTGGTTGCTTTTCTTTGTATAAATAGGAGTATAAACTTAATTTTTAATCAATTGAATATAGAATTTCAATTCTTATTGTGTTTTCTCACATGGTATCAGAGCCTTTGGCTCTTATCACACATAAGTATAATGTTTTTGAAGGATTTTTGGGAGTGAAGAGAAGTACGTATATGTCTTGCCCTTGTTCATGTTTTCAGTGCAGTTGAGGATAATTACGTCGTTGAAGCGCAGGATTTCTAGGGCTAGCCGGACCTTCTGTTCATGCTTTGTAAGGCTGCAAAATATGAACTTTATGTCAATTTCAGCCACTGGAGATTGTTGGATTCCATAAACAAGGCGGAAGAAGTGGCGCCGGTCGTACTTTTCGGGGAGGTTTAGGATTCCAATTAGTATGCTGAATTGGGTTTGGTTAAGTGCAATGGAATAATTGTTGGACGAAGGAGATAGGAGAAGGGGTTTTAGTGTAAGGTTAATGAAGATGTAGGAAAAGAATAATAGAGAATGAAGAAGAGAGAGCAATAATGCAATTTTAATGAATATCCTCTTGTGTGTCATTATTTTATCGGGTAGCGTTGGAATGGGTTTTGCCAATAAAAGAATATATATAGGAGGAGATGTGATGATATGAGGTGGTGAGGTTCACGCTTTGCTATGATATTTCATGTTTAGGTTAGATAAAATCTCATTTTGTATTGCAGTTATGCTTTCTACGCCCTCACCTCATTTTTGAAACATACAAATTTTCAAAAGAATCATATTGTATTAGTGTATTTGAAAATGACATGTATATAATTAGTGATGGAATAGTAGAAGTTATTATTTGTGTTTACCCTTGATTTTGTACAGCACCACGTCCAAATAGTTGCTTCTGTTTAGCTAAACTGTTACTCCAACTTCACGCCGTGTAGTCTAGTCTAAAATTGGTTATTCTATGGAGGTTTACGTACTATTTATTGTTTATGTTTTAAGTAGTTTAATATCGTTCGATTTTGAAAGAAGTTATTCTGGCTGTTCATATGCATTTAGCCATTGGTTAAATGATTTATTATTTTCCTAAAATGATAAATCTTGTTTTGAAGAGTTGAAATTATATAAATTTTTAAGCCTTAATCTTTAAAGAAAATATGTAGAACTTGAGAATCCTTTCAGCGAGTGAGAACAACAAATTCAAAGTTAATTGAAAAATATAAAAGGAGAAAATTGCTACCAAATTGTCTTCAATTGTGAGAAAGAGCAAGGACCGTTGCAATAAAACCATGTTGAGGTCAATTAACAGAATCTGAATTGCAGTCAAGATTGCTCCCATTCATAAAACTGAAGAAGCAAATGGCGAAGCACTAGCTCTACGAAAAGAAAAGATTTGTACACTGGATTGAGTTCTACAATTGATTGTCACTGTTTTGACCCAACCAAATTGCAAATGACCGTTTTGACCCAACCGAATTGCAAATGCTAAAGTTTGGGCATCTTTGATTCCACATATTCTCCTTCAATGGAAGCAACTGAACTGACCCTTTTTGACATTTGTCTCGCACCCGATTCTCATCCACACAAAAGCCCAACTACCTACACACCAAACAAAAATTAATCAATCTAGATTTCTTTAGTTTGCACTCCTGTAGCGAAAATTGCCCGTGTCGTATAAATATATTAATTGTTATTGCTATTATGAAATGTTATGCACCACTACAATGTTTTTTTTTTTTCAAAAGAAAAAAAAAGGGAAATGGCCGAACCAAATAACATGAAATGCAAGAATACTTGGCGAATAAAATCCAATAGGTATCATACCAGTACTAGCGTTAGGTGAGAGTTTAAAAAAAATTGGCATTACTATGAAACAATAATGATATTGGTATTTTCCTTTTAACTTTGTCCGTTGACATTATCCTAATTTCCAAAGGCATAAGAATTTAGAATTCTTGTGGCATGCTTACAATTTGGCGATGGAATCAGTAGAGACACCTGACCCCTTTATTAACTCCGAAAGGGGCTTGATTCACCACCCGTGGTGATGGCTCTTGTCAAGGCAAAAAAACAAAAAGGCATTATAATTTTGTAGGAGGCACGCATGTATTTCCTGCATTTTACGAGAGTAACAAAGGGAAGACTATCTTTTTGAATGTATATAACAAAAATAACAGATAATCTCATTCTATTTTAACGCACCAAATGAACCCATTGCACCTATCAGCAAATACTGATGAACGGTCGCTTTGATTATACCGTTCACATCAGCCTATCCGGCAAAGAACTCGAGTACCAGCCAGGAGATTAAAAACTAAAATGAGATTGACCTGGGTCCAGAAACTTTCAAGTAAAACACGATACTAGGGTTCCTCCTTGATCATAATTCCAATTAACATTGTCTATCCCAATTCTCAGGATATTGATAATTGAGATTGAGGCTTACTTGTGACGACCTCAACAATAACCCTGTGGAAGGCCATCATCCCAAAACTTGATACGGCCCTCCAAACGTAAAATCGATAGTTTAGCCAATCTACTGTTTTATTTGAACACGAACCCATTGAACCCATATGTCTTAGCTGATTAGGACAAATGTCACAGGTAAAATTCAAGAAATTTACAAAGAATTCTCAAAGCCAAGATACATGAATCTGACCTAGCCTCAATGCCAAGGATTTTGATGGTTAAAATTAGGTACTATGCAAGGCATATATATATATATATATATATTGTTATGTACAATTATTGATTAAAACAGGGTCTGCCCCCCTCAAAACTTTCTTTTTCTCTGAATATTCTGTTGTTCTCATGATGAAACGGGTATATTCTTATTGATTATTGCTCTCCTGTTCTCAACTTCTCCACACATGATATTCCACTCCTGTCACCCTCACTCAGCAAATGAGAGAAAAATGCTCGTTATCAAAATTGTTATCTTGCTTCTTATGCCAACCAGATTCTCAGAAGCCTACAGACTAACTAATTTGTCTATGGAGTTATAACGGCTATCAAAGTATTATTAGACACAAACGTCCCTTGCAGTAACTGCACAACCATATATATTAATCTTCTTTTGTTGTTGAGATGTTTTAAGTCGGAAGGATTTTCGTTTTAACTTTAGTGTATATTTGGGTGGGAAATTAGATATTTAAGGCAATCTCCTAAACCATAACTTATGGTACATAATTAATGAATATTGATTCTCCAATCAATCTCTCTAGGATTCCAATTATGTAGGATACGCAACGTTATTTATATTAGCTTCTCAATAGTCAAAGACAGCCAATAAGGATATTATTAGTTCATTCACCTGCAATTGGTTAACAACCTATGAATAACATACCTACAGGGTAATTTTGACAGGGTGTAACTTACGTATATCTACGTAACTCGCAAAGATTGTAACTGCAGGGTGTTAGTTGTTTATGAACCGCATTTGACAGTAATTTTGGGAGTATATTGATAATCTGAAACAACAAAAAACAATTTCAGACAGTCACTCAGCTTCTATGGCATATTATTCCCAGTAGCTTTACGATGCAAAAGGTTAAATTGGACAGATACACTAGTGTACAGGCAACATTTGTCTAAATAAAAGAACTCACTAGCCTAAGTTCGTGTGGTAGAAACCTGGCACAGGACGATTGGAAATGCTGATTTCACCCCAAAAAACAAAAGAATTCTCCCCTATACTTATCTTTCAACACTTTTTGAGGTACAATTAATTTAGTAGGCTTGAATAACTGAGGTTAAAGGTATCTTTTAAATGTTTTAGCCAAATTCACTCAGATGCTTTCATAATCTCAATATATTTTGAATATATCTAAAACAAACTATTTACAAAGTAAAATTACATATCACGGTTACAATTATTTGAAAAGAAAAATCAACTTAAGCTTTAATTACTGATCAATGAAGTGAAACATAACATGCAATAAAGCAAAGCTGATGTATCACAAGTCCAAATAACATATATTTGACCATCAAAAAAGAAACAAAAAAGATATTTAACCAAAAGCAACTGCAAGGTAGGCATATAGACAAAACATAGCTTGTTAACAAAATAAGCACTAGCATCTAAACATAGAATATAAGAATGGCGTTCATAAATATAAGCATTGCACCTCATGAATGAAAGTTAAAAACTCTTCTAAGTCACAAAAATTGAAAACAATGCCAATCCAGAATCAACTGGATCATGCAAAGGCGTACTAGAGACTTCCATATTAAACATAGGTAAATCTTGGGTACAACAAGACTTTGATAATCCACAAAATGCATTGCACCACATCATGCAAACATAAGACACAAAGGAGAGAGAGCAAAAAATAAAAAGGCACGGAAAGAGGGTTAATTACGTTCGTAGTCATCGAATTTTGGAATTTATAACCAAATAATCAAAATAAAATAATTTAAACCACGAAAATCGTCAAATTTCTATTTTATTTCAATCAAAGTAAAAATAATTTAAAAATTAATTTTATATATCACTAAAATGACAGTTAAATAGAACACATATGATTGTCACGTTATTTTGGGACCAATCAATATTACAAGTAGATCCTAATTACTTATTTGAATTTTTTTTTTTTTGTATTGTCTACACGTCATCTTTTTATATTTATATGATGGCGTGATATTTATTTTTTATCTGATGATCCAACTTATAAAGTTGATTGATCATAAAATAACTTGACAATTATAAGTGGTGTGCTTAACTGTCACTCCGATAACATATAAAATTAATTTTTAAATTATTTTTACTTTAATTGAAACAAAAAAAAATTTGATTTTTGTGTTATAAATTATTTTATTGTGACTATTTGATTATAAATCCCAAAATTCGATAACCACAAACATAATTAAGCCCACAAAAAGAGTACAGTGTGTTATCTGACCAGCTCAAGGAATGTCCTATCCGGTTCAACAATATTATTTCTTAAACAAGAAATAAGCTGAAGGCAAAATCCTACGTAAAAATCTCAAAAGTTAAATAGCCTTAACCAAATCAATTCAACCAGCTGCCTACAAAAGCATTCAGATCATCATCCCTAACCTAGTCTTAGATAACATTAGAGGATAGACAACTAAAGGTAAGCACTGGGTCTTAGGATTTCTGTAGTAACATTTCCAAGGAAAATTATGGAGAAACATCAACAGTATCTTATCATGATCTGAATTGAATAACCCCTAATATCACCAAACATGGCTCTTATTAATCCTCTTACTGCTAAGTCTCCTCTTCCCATGCAACTTACAAGAACTGAAGCACTTAAAATTTTTGAAAGAAAGATAAATAGTTACCTTCTAACAACAAATGTTGCCAATCTTGTAAAATAATATACAGCTATATCCATTGTAAATTATTATGTGCAGATCTTTTTTTATTTGTTTTTGTTTTATCTACATCAAAACATATTTTGTGATCAAATGATGTTTCAACCTATGGATGTTTTTCATAGGCATTGGAAATAGAAAGGAATACAGTCATTTTTTTCCTAAGAGTAATATTAACCTACAGCCAATAACTAAAATTACAAAGAAATAAAGAACTACGATGCAGTTCATCATACTTGAACAAACAAACAAACAAATTTTAAGAAATATCTAGCAAACATATCATTATCTTCTAGGACACGGTAAACCGAATAAATCAACTAATTAGTAATGGGATTAAGCACTTACCTAATTTAAAGAATCTCACTGTTGATTTCCAGACCCTTGAACTGCTGCATTGCCTGTTTGCTGCTGCTGTTGTTGCTGCTGTATCTGGAGCAGGAGATTTGCTGCAAACTGTAATGTTGACTGGTACCGCTGATTCTTGTCAACTTCAGCCTCTGATGTAACTTGACCAGCTCCAGAAGGAGCAGTTTGGAATTGCTGCCCCTGATTGGGAGTCTCCCAGTTCACTTTGTCAGCAGATAAAGGCATCCCATGTTGTGTATGGGAATAGTTACCAACCTGAGCTTGACTAGAGAACACTGGATTATTAGATTGCTGAACTGATGGCATATATGAAGCGTCCGAAACTTCAGTTCCATGTGCCATCCCACCATAGCCCTTGTGATGAGGAACCTCGACCTGATACTGCTGGCTAACCTGTGGCCCACTGTGGACACTAGCCAAAGGCCTAGGTGGAATTCCACCCTGATGCACTAGGTTGACGGAGGAATCTTGGACTTGGGTGCTGCCAGGGATCATATTATCAGAAATGTTATTAGCATTGGTGATAGATGGGTAAGGTTGTTGATACAGAGAATGAATTTGTGATTGAGAATTGAACTGGCTCCCATGTTGTACATGACTTGTGTTTCCGGACTGTTTCCACCCATGTGAAGCTCTATTATCAGCAGCAACTGATGGAACCGAAGGCCTAATGGCAGAGGAGCCAGATACTGGCTGAATACCTTCTATAGGAGTAGATTGTGTGCTTGTGGGCAATATTGATGCAAGAGTTGCAATAAGCTCAGGTGTCAAAGAAACACCTGCTTGAGAAACTGCTACAGTGTTACTAGAAGCATAGTCTTGAGGAACTGACTTCTCTGTAACTGACTCAGTTGTTGGTGGATAAAATGATTTAGGAGGAGGCTTTGAATCCTCATGCAAAACCCTGTTATAATCCATTGGCATCATATGCTCTTCCTTCCGAACAATTTGATTATAGTCAGCCTCTGGTAGAGGAATATGGTGTCTACCGATGTACTGAGGATAATGGCTCAGCTGGCGAAGCTGTGGTTGTACTGGTGCACTGCTAGGGACTTGTTGTGGCAGCTTGAGAACTACACCATACAGTCGTTCAGGTCCTCTAACCTTCAATACATCAGTTAAGAAATTTGATGGGGGCACCAAAAATAGTGTTGTGCCATCATCAAACTTGGCGACACCAGCACGGTCTTTTGAACCCAAGTATCGAAGGAATTCAGTATAGGAAGCAAAATCATCTTCACTATCTGGCAAGAAGAAGACAACATCAAATCCAATGGCCTCTGCATAGTGTTTTGTGAGCATATCTAGTCCTGTTCTGGCCGAGCAATTAACAACTTCAGGACTGTCAAACAGGAAGCTCTCATATTAGAGGGTGAAAGTAAGATATATGCTCAAGCACAGCTGACAATACCATACTGAAAAAGCTGAAATGCTAGAACAAATAAAAATTTTATTAACCAAATATCCTCTACTTTGATTTAAGTTTGCAGCCAGAGAACAGAAGATTCAGGACATGACTCAGGAGTCTGTAATTTAAGTGTAGCAAGAGAGAATAAGAGGGTTAACAAGGAGCAGACAACTATAGTTGTAACAAAAAGTTTTTGATGCACGTCAGACCAGTAAATTTTATGCATGATATCAAATGGGAACTCTATGCAAAATCTAGTAGAGAGGATTAAAAGGCTTTAGAGAAATTTGCTAATCCAACCAATTACATTTTCAGTTTCTACATGGACAAATTCCAAATTTGGAACACTGAAATTAGTGAGGTTCTCAATAAACTGCAAAATCATATTAATCAGGCAAATTTTTGTGTAATAACAGCCACCATTCCTCCAACCACTAAACAACAAAATCTAGAACTACCAAAAGAGACAACAATTCTGCATAGCAAGTATTTATAATTCGTAAATGTACAATCATATACCATAGGAAAAATACTCACAGTTCTATGTCTATCCCTTTATCTAAAGGAACGCAACGAGCATGGCAAACTGGTGTTCCACCCTTAGCAATTATACCACGCCAAATATAATCATTCTCGACACGAGGAGGATGCGGCCCTACTGTGGCCCTGACACCAACTGGACTAAGACTACACTTTCCTTGAACAAACCTATATGCCTTGTCCAAACCCAGACCATGATCATCAATCTTTCTTGAGGGAAAAGAATCATCATCAATGGGTGATGGAGCATCAATCCTTGACCGTTTTGGTTCCCTCTGATACTGATTAGGGTCAAGCACATCCCATCCAGTAGACACTGACCTAACTGCTGGCTTCATCCTAGAGGATGGAGAAGGAAGAATTCCAGATGCAGGAGAAGATGGCCTTCTCCAATTTGACCCCACTGGAACGTTTGAATTCCCATCTCTTAAATTATAAGGGGCCATATCATTAAATTCTGTGCCCGAAAGAACTGGGTCAAAACCACTTTGAGGACCCAAAGGCCGCAATGGTAGGTTTGGTCTATGAATGCTACTAGGAGGCAATGGTCCACTTTGAGTATGTAGCCCCGCAGGCCGACGATTATCCAACATTTCCAGCTGGCTAGACCCAAAAAGATGTTCATTTAATATCTCCGGCCTTGGCCCTCTAACCCCAGTAGAAAAACTAGAGTACTCTTTACCAGGAGCCAGTTCACTGCTTGAGTACATTATTGAGATACGAGGATCATTGAAAAGCCGCCCTTGCAACCCTTCTTTAGCACGCCGAGCTTCATCAACACTCCTAAATTCTACAAACGAATAGTGCCGTGATGGAAAGCTCTTAATTCGCTCAATCTCACCAAAAAGAATCATTGCATTATGAAGCATTTGTTCATCGATCTGCAGTGAAGGCGGATATCCTACCCACAATACATTGCTGGGTGGACCTTCCTTTCGGCCCCCTGAAGGCTGAAAATGCCATAACACCAAGAATAAATACTGAAATTTTTTATTGTTAACTGGAGCAATAACTAAACAAACTTATGCATTCACAAACATGGTAAGTTTTTGTTTATGTATTACGATATAAAGTCAAAAGTTTCTAACAGCCAACCAATAGACTTAGCTCAGTGCTTTAGTCTGAATGAGTCAAAAATAGCCATACAGTAAGTGATAATTGACATAAGCCACCAGTCAACCAGTTATATAATACATGCCAGTAAAAGAGTTAACAATTAGACTAAAGAAGCAGAAAATTGGCCACTATGAACATAGTAAAGCATGCACAGAAATAATCACCTGAGCTCGTCTTACTCCTGGGTGCATAGCAGTATACTGACCCTCTTTTGAATCACGAAAGTCAGTCAATTGCTCCTGCTGAGTGTCAAAAGTGAATATAGCCTAAGTTTATGCAATCAAATAGAAATAAACAAATAAAATTTGCAAAAAAATCTAGTCCAGTTTAAGAAGCAGATGACCTACAAGTTCTATTGATTGGAATTTGTGGAGTGAGAAAAATTCAAAAGAAAATGAACCAAAATTTCTCACGGATTTTCCAACCATCTAGTTTCACTAAGTCGCAAGAATAACCCAGAAACCAGACTGATAATTATGCCACCAAAAACATCTTGCACGGGAACACAATGACACGAAGAATGTCTAAACAAGCAAGTGTCAAATGCAACTTCTTAACTTATTTCTAGTGTCCAAACAAGCAACAAGAGACCGTTGAAAACTATATTATATATTCTCAAGAAATCAACTCACTCTTCTCGCAGATTGTGACCGGAGGAAATCCACACGTATCTGATCACCGCCAATTCGCTTTCCATTCATGTTTTTCATGGCT
Source organism: Excoecaria agallocha (assembly GCA_037975025.1). Classification (NCBI taxonomy): domain Eukaryota; kingdom Viridiplantae; phylum Streptophyta; class Magnoliopsida; order Malpighiales; family Euphorbiaceae; genus Excoecaria; species Excoecaria agallocha. The sequence continues at coordinate 50,331,315 of CM075812.1, forward strand.
TCTAGTGCGTCGTCCAGCATGACAAACTCAATAAATGCAGTATTACGGTCCCTAACAAACTTAAAATCCTCAATTTTACCGAACTTAAGAAACTCTTCCTCCAACTGTTCCTTAGATACTGCTGGGCTGATTCCACCCACCCATAGATTTTTAGAGGGTTTGGCCTGAAAACAAAACAGATTAAGAAGACCACAAGCAGAGCCCAAAATTGCATTGTTTAACTAACAGTTCCAAATTTCATAGAGAAAGCCATTCATGAAAGCAATATTTTGCTCAATAATGAGACAAAAGGAAATAAACAACAAAAACAAAATGATTTAATATAACCAATGACACAGCAAAATCTCAGCTAAAGCACTTCAGAAATAAGCCAGAATGCAATGCATCATCAAGAAAACCAAAAAAAAAAGTTTATCACTAGCACCCAGGCCAATGCACTATTAAACCTCTGTTTGTCTATCCCTTCATTTAGCCTCAATGCACCCATTACACACGCACAAACATTGAACTCCTACATATTTGTGAAAAAATAAAATATAGTATCATTCTGTGGCACCTGTACCTAGGTCCAAGTAAAGATAGCCAACACATGGATCATGAAGTAAAATGTGGAAACAAGAACTATTCTAAGGTGCATAGAAAATGTAAACAGTTGAGGTACAACAGCAAGCACAGGTTGTACATTAAAAATAAAATAAAATAAAAAAGTTGGTGTATTTTAGTATCACGACCTATGCAGAAATCTTATTTTTCCCCACTTTCTTCAATATTGTTCACAAATTATCATATGCAATTCACAGAAAATCAAATTTGAAACCTCCTATCTAGAATGAGATAGATAGAAAGCAAAAATCTTTAACCTAAAGAAGTTTGCCATGAACTCTGAGTTAAATTGGAGTCCAATAGTTTTCTGCTAGATTCTCTAGAAAGATATAGGGCTTCCAAAACCAGCAGTGCCACTTTTCCTCTTTCTATCCCCCCCTTTCCTGTCTATGTCGACTAGAAAAAGTAAAATGGTTAAGAATTGATTAACTAAAGAATACATCACAAATACTTGCTATATAAGAAAATGAGTATCCTGTACCCATCATCCTGATAAGTTTGGACTTGTCATGAATTGGAAAACTTGGTATTTGCTTTTGAAACTTATGAACCATGAAATGCATTTAAGAGATTACAATGCCTAATGTAACGACACCATAGATTAGTGTACAGTCATTTAGTACATAACAACAATATTTACCAACATTTTGTACAAAATTATTTGCAGTTGACCTCTTCTCGAAGTTCTTATAGGCCAAAATGGAGTTTTAATTTCAGTGCCCGGTAGATAAATCTACCAAACAGCTAGACACATACTCAGTTACTTTAGATGTTTAACATATCTGAGATGAAACAGAAGCCAATTTGTGAATTAAATCCAAATGCTCACACATAAACTTAAATTTGTAAACAATTACAAATTTACACCGGATCCACATTATCGTTTTTAAGTGGAAACAGATACTTTCAGACTATAAAGCTTCATCTCCTAATTTTCTTCTCAGCAGGAACAGACATATCTTAAGGTGTAACAAGCCACGTGCATGAACCCTGCTTTCTACTGATAACAGCGTTTTTAGTTGCAAATTGGCAGTTAAGGACTTCATCATTATCAAGTATAGACATTTAACTATCTGCAGTTGACATTCCAGCTGCAGAAAAATATATGAAGTAATAGCAAATAAGAAAACAGGCATGAAAGGTTGTAGAGGGAATATACAGGCTGAAACTTAGCCCCCCAAAAATCTCACATCAGAATTATTTAGATGTGCAATTGATTATGGTGGCAGCAGATAGTAGAATTAACTTCATATGAATTGCGGATCATCGATAATTACGCTATCATAGTTTAGTGTAACAAGGATATTTATGCAGCAGACACTTCATTTATTGTGGTATATGTTACACAAATTAAACGGTGATAGTAAAGACTTGTCTTGTTTCTTCATGAGTATATCGACATTCATACTCATCAGATTGGCGAAATAATTCACATCAGATTACTGGACGATGTATTGTTTCATTTAGGTTGAACCCATTGGATAAAACTAAATCCGCATGGTTAAAGAGGTTTATTTGACGCAAATAAACAGCCCAGAATTTGTCCAATTACATTATTAGTCATTTTCTTTTTCTAGAGGAGAATTTATGCCTGTAATTTGTATTGCGATCATGTCTAACCTATATTCCAGAACTTAAAACCAGTAAGTAATCAGTACCTCAGTGATTGGTTGGGCAATTCTAAGGTAACTATGTTCATGTTCCTATCAAACGGATTAAATAATAAAATCGATACTGCGTTTTAAAAAAAAATAAAAATAAAAATCGATGCTGCGGAATCGCGAGGATGGTTTTGATGAACACCATTATATTTCGAACGCCAAATTAGAATCGCTCATTATTTTGTCATCATCGTCATTTTGGAATCATGATTTTAGAAAAGGATGATTTTGAGTTGAAGGGCAAGAATAATCATGATCACGTTCGAAAATTGCTTTGATGCCGAAAAAACAAATAATCATTACAAAAATTAACCAATCCACGGATCCAATAATAAAGAAATCATTAAGTAACAGCGATCGAAATCGACAACTATTTAAACCTAACGAGACGCAAAGATGAGAACAACAAACCGGTCTCGCAAACTCGATTCTCACGGGGTTTCCTCGAAGCACAATCCCCTGTAAGCCGTCCTTCGCCGCCGCCGCGTCCTCCACGCGCTTAAAGTAAACGAAGGCGTAGCTCCGAGGCGAATAGGTCGTAACGCTATCAAGAGCACCGTACTTTGCGAACAGATTCATAAGATCAGAATCCGTTACATCCGGCCCCAAATTCCCGACCCAAAGGTTATTCGAGGGAGCTTCCGCCTCGTCCGATTCCCTGTGACCTACCTTGGTGGATTTAATGGGAGGCGCCATCGCTTAACTTAGATAAAAATTAGGATTAGATGAGATTGAAATTGGACGAAGAAGAAGAATGGTGGATTTGGATGGTTAAAAGGGGAGGGGATTGCTGAGGATGAAAAAGAAAGAATGTAATGTAGATCTAGAATTAGAAGAAGGAAAGAAGATGGAGGATATCTGGAATTATATAGCGAGGCTGTGAGGTCGAAGAGGGAAGGCGAGGCTGGATAAGGTTTATCAAAACGGCGTCGTAATATGGCCTTCTTGTTTGTGCTCGATTTTCCCTCCACTTCCTTTTATTTTATTTTTTTAGATAAATTTAAAAAAATTAATTATTTATTTTATTGATTTTTTAAAAGAATAGTATTTCAGTCTGGACGTTGACGTGTATATTCGTTTGATTAAATGACACTTTCATTCTTTTTAAATTTATTTTTTTTCAGTCAATTAAATTTTACATTTTTTATGAAAATATAAAAGTAAAAAGGAATATATACAGTAAATACTTCCAAACGGTCCATAACTCTCAATGGTTACACAAACAAAATCCCCATCATTGCAAGAAAAGCAAATAGAATAGATGCAAATCTAAAGTGGTCGATGATGCCCGCAGCTACTGGCTTTGTACGGCGGAGGAAAATCCCACAAGAAGTGGCTAGGAGCCCAACGATCCTACTTACAGCAGCAGTATACACCAACACCAGTGCCCGATGAGGTGGAGCGATGTTGATTCTATTGTTTAATGATGTTCCTCCATTGACGTTGACAATAACGTGAAGGCCATAAAAATTGTTCTGCACCCAATTGCCACTGTGCTCTCCGTTTCTTTTATAATTAGCATTATCGGCAGCAGCAGCATTCGAGTGGGAAATGTATTTCTTGATTTACTGAGCCTATAATATCTGAGTCCATTTTCCTGCACGAAAAGCATGGAAGATTAAATCCAAACTATAAAATTACTGCTAAACCATCCAAGTTAAAAAAACAATTCAAATAAAGCGGGGGGATTTCGTTGCAAGGTTTGGGGAGGGAACTTACTTGACTGGGGACAGAGTCTTGAAATGTAAGAATGCCGTTGGCTCAAAGCGTGCAGAGACAAGCTGCTCCCAGAACCAGAAGATGTGATTTGTATAGCAGGCTCAAGAATGAGAAATCGGAGGGAGGGTTTTATACGAGATCCATAAGGAATTTTCTTGTTGGGGTCGTGTGCGTGAATAAACGGGTGTGGTGCAGGAGAATTAAATAATAAAAAAATAAACAATTGGTAGACACGACAATTTTTAAGGCAGTTTGCCTCAGTGAAAGATTTGACAGAAAATTATCACGATTGTTAATTAAATCTTTTATATTTCGATTGGATCAATTTTATTTCAAAAAATTTAAAAATAAATCAAATAAATTCTCAAAAAATCAAAAGTGAGCCAATTAAATTCTAATTGAGTTTGTTTTTATCATATTAATATGTTGATATTATAATTTTTTTTATTTTAAATAGCTATTTTAATTATTTAAGAATGAAATTAATTCGTTGAATTTTAAGTGGAAAGTCAATACATATTTTTTTAGTTATGTTTAAATTGAATAATTAAGTGGAAAGTTACTTTGTTTGATTTTTAAGAAATATTAGTTTTTTCACTTTTTTAATTAAGTCTTTTAATTTTGTTTTCTCCAAAATGCAAATATTATTTTATCTGGCACTAATTTTATAATCTTTTAATAAATTTCATTTATAATAAGTTATTATAATAACCTGGATAAATAAATAGAAAATAGAAGACAATCTAAAATGTGAAATTGATAGAAGTACATTATATTCAATTTGCTTATAAACCACGGGTTATAATGTACAAGTCCAAAAATTCAAATTTTGACTCTCTTTATATTTATAATATTTTTAAGATCTCAAAAGAAATGGGATTAAAACGTAATTTGCCATCAGGTTTTCATGTTGCTTGGAATCCCTTTTGTACCAGAAAAATCAACTATAGGTCAGTCACTTCAGTTAAAAACCATTTTCAAATTAAACATGCTCCATCAAATGCTTTATGTCTTCAAGGCAATTGCTCACCCAAGATTTCGACAGCTTGCTAGAACAGATTTGAATTATAAATGAATTAAATTGTATTTGAGTTAAGTAATAAGAAAATTGGATCATAAATTAATCAAATTTTATGATATTATTTTTAAAAAATTAATTAAAAAACAAAAATTAGACATATATAATCTATAAAAAAAATTATGTTTATATTCACATTATTAAAAAAAAAAGTTATAACTCATAATTTTATTAATAATTTTATTAATCAATCCATTAATTTCTATTAACTGCTATATTAATTTTGATTTTTAACCGATTTTTTTAGATCAATTTATTGGTGAACCAATAAAAATTTTAATATATAAATTTAATAAATTATACAATTTGTAATATTATTTTTAATAGTTAAAAATACTTTAAAAATGAAAAAAAATACAAATTAAATATAATATCCATTAAAAGAATTAAAAGAAAAAAATTCACAATTTATTATAAGAATTAAATATATTCAATATGAAATTAACAATAAAATGCTAATTATGTATATGTAATGAATAAATAATAGTAATAAAAAGATAATTTTAATGTTTATTTATTAAAATATATATTATAATAATATTTTAAAAAATTATATATCATAATATTTATAAATTACAAAAATATTAAAAATTTTAAATGTAAAATTTAAACTATTAATTTTTAAAAATAAAAACCGTAAATCTAAATTTTTGGTTTGATTAACTTAAAAATCGATTTTATTTCGAATCAGTTTTTTAGTTAACTAAAATTTCGATTTTTTTTTTCATCCTTACCTCTACTTAAAACGTTCAATTTTTTTTTTTTTACCACATATATAACAACTGAGTTTAGTTAGAAAACTAGGCGTATTGATCATAACGACCCAAATTCACTTGTTATTTAACTAAACTCTTGTAATTCCTTAAAAATTGGAACTAGAACAAGAACTTTTGTAAATGTTCGCTTTCCTTGCAATTTCTAACTAAACTCTTGGAAAAGCCAAAAATTTAATTCCTATTTTTTATTTCTTTAAGACAAAAACTTTAACTCTAAATTGATTGTCTTATCAAATATTATTGATAAAAAATAATTTGTCCAAACCAAAAAAAAAAAAGAATCGTGATGAATACAGAAAAAATATTCTTAAAAGCCTAGTTAGTCTGGTCCAATATCATTTGAGACGGTCCAAATTCAATAACAAAAGGGCAAAGCGTGAGTTAGAAGATAATGTAGGAAAGCAAAATATCCGATCAGACTGATGGGACAATCTGTCCTGTCAGCTCACTGGCACAAACCAACGTCTATGTTCTCCATCTATCTCCTGTCATATCGCCGCTCACCTACTCTGACTGCCAGATGTCGCTCCCAAGATACTCAAGTACCTCTCCAAATAACTCCTATAAATAGCTTAAAATATGATGGAACCAGGTATGAAAAATATTCTAGGATTCTCTCTCTCCAAACACTCTTTCTAAAAGCCACTAATTTGAGTTTCGGAGTGCTAAAGTCCGGTTTCGACCAGACACCCCCTTTTTTGCAGGTCCTACTATCCGACTGGCTGGACGAACTGCAAGCTCTCATTTACAAATAATTCAACTATCCGATCTGCCACCTCAACTGTTGATCCCTCTCTCACAGATAAACCATTTTAGGTTTTATCAAGTCGAAACCAACAGCAAACACATTCATTCTTTGTCGTGTTGTGCTATGCTATCTGCCCTTGCTCAAGGTATACTTGTTTAAATCATTTTCATCATGTTCATGTCTACCTTTCTCATCAAGATTAAAAAGAGTTGAAAGCAACAGCAAAACATTTGCTCCTTGTCCTTTAAACCTCAATCCTCCAATTCAAAACATCCAATTGCGCTCCAAATTATGCATTAGAACACTAGGGAACCTACGAACACAAAAGAAACCAAAAGTGAAAAATAACACAACAAAATTAAATAAATACATGCACAAAACTAAGAAAAAGTAATACAACTATACTAAATAACTATGTTATTTTGCATCCTATCACATGTTAAGTAAAAGCATAGCGATCGTGACGTTCCATCGTTGTGCTAAACTAAAAGTACACTTGGCCATGCTTCTATTTTATATCAATTCTAATGCCATTGTTACATTCTCAATACACCACATTGATTACTAATTTACAAATATGTCTACGTTGCTCATCAAGAACTGTACTATGTAGATCAAGGTTCAAATTGTAAAGGAAAAAAAAAGGTTTTAATTTAAAAAAAAAAATTGTGGCTTAATATGTTGATCCTTTACTTTTATGTTTAAATTAATATTTTATTAGACAACAATAAAAAAAAGACAAGAAAACACAAAGCATCGACATAATGCAAATTAGAATTTCGTTTGCACTTTTCAATAAATAATTTGCTTATTTTTTTCAAAAAAAGCCATAATTTTTTCATTCAAAATAAAAGCCATAGTTATGGTCCTCTTCCCAGCAAGATTAATTTTAAATACATACATTATCATTCATAGCAATTCAGGACTCATAGTTTGAATAAAAAATAATAAAAAAGTAAGTTATATAATTATAAAAAAAGATTTGATATTTAAAGAATTGAATATTTCATGCTATAATTATATAAAAAAATGCTTTTATTAAATTTTTTTTATTTATTAGAAAGTTTTATTTTCAGTCTTTTATTCTAAGTTAAATACATGATTTAACACTTCAACTTGACTATAATTTTCATTTAAATAACCCTACTAACTCAATGACAAAATAAACACTTAATCTGAGATATTGATATATTTATGAACCATTTTTTATCAAATAATACTGAGACCATGGTCTGCGCCATCAGTCGCTGTTGGAGGCGCTATTGGTGACGTGACTGGCAGTGCTTTTGGCTTCTCGACTTTGGCGTTGGTTCGATATGTTCGTTGGAGTTGATATACAAGAAGAACAAAACGAAGTGAGAGGCCGAGGGGTAGGGAAAAGAGTCAAGTCGATCAGGCTAGACGAGGAGGAGAAGGAAAATGAAACAAGATTTGGCAAAAAAAGAAACAATGCTATGGATACCATGACCGATAGCCGAAATCGACATCGAGTTTTAGATTGACAGATCAGAAATTGCTATTTTTACAGAAACGACCCCACAATGAAAAAGAATAGACTTCCTGGGAAAGATATAGCCCTATATCCTGCTTTTCAGCAGATGCGGGAAAGTAAGGAGTTCTTTTGTTTTTTTAGTAGGAAGGCAAAGTTGTTGAAAGAGAGAGTTGAAGATAGACTTACAATTTCCTGAAGCATAACCAATTTCTTGATCATCCCCTGCTTGCCACCATTGCTATGGTGGGTAACGACAGAAAGAGAGAGTTGAAGATTAGACTTACAATTGATGATAGGGAAGCCTTTAGGCTTCACGCGCTTCCATTTGGGTTTAATTCACACACGCTGCCATGTGTAGTTAAAAATATCAAAATTGGATGGTGAATGTGTTTATTTCATCATTTCTTGAGTTGAGGTATTTAAATGAAAAATGGTGCACTTTAATTTATATATTTGGCATTTTTTTTTTACCAAAAAGTCTTATATTTAATATTTTTTAAAATAAGAGTTCAATACAAATGCTAAAAATATAAATTGAGTACAAGTGTAACGAGAAGGTTTCCAATCCCTATTGGGTTTCAAAGTTGTATTATTTTTAATATCAACGTCATGTTCTTTTCATGACATAAGTTGAAATTTTGCTTCTACAACAATTTCATTCTCAATATCGTTTTGTTAAAAGAACATTCTTATTTTCGGTACTTGTAATGTTAACTTCAAAATGCAGAGCTTTAAGTTCCAAAAAATAATAACAATAAACAGATTTTAATAAAATAAAAAAATCACATTTTATTGGGTATTACGTTCTCTTTAACCTCTTAAAAATGATTTTTTTTATTTAAACTTACTATTTTTAAGGAGTCAATTTCACCCATAGTCACTAAATTTACGTCTAATCGTCCAAAAATAACTAATTTATTTTTTTTTTACTTAAATGGTACTAAACTTATTACATTTTTACAGAAAAAAATCATCTTAATCGGTTTTTAGCGATAATCTTTGCCGGAATGCTAACGTGACACGCCGCGTCATATGTCTGAATATACGTGAAATGACACGTCAGCAGCCACGTCACCGAAAGAGGCCATATTACACGATATGTCAGCACGTCATGTCATATTTCTGAACACACGTGGCCTCTTCTGGTGACTTGACTCTTGACATGTCGTGCCATGTGTGTTCAGACATATGACGTGTCGTGCCACATGTGTTCAGATATATGACGTGACGTGCCACGTCAGCATTCCGGCAAGAGTAATTGTTGAAAATCGATTAAGATAATTTTTCTGCAAAAAGGTAATAAGTTTAGTGACATTTAAATTATAAAAAATAAGTCAGTTACTTTATGACGACTAGACGTAAGTCCAGTGACCATAGATGAAATTGATCCATTTTTAAGACCTGGCAATCGAATCAATTCTGATAGATTTAAATCACTTTGAATCGATTTTTTTTTTCAGTTTTCGATTTTTTCAAGTTGCATTTTCAGGATAATTTTTGGGTCATTTATTTTTTTGGATAAAATTGGCTTAGATCATGGTTAGAACTTAACAAAAAAAATAGGACCAAAATTAAAAACCAAATCATAATCAATTTAGATTTGTTTTAATTGATTAGATTTTGAAATTAGAATTTAGTTATATCGATCCGATTTGGTTTTAAGCATCTAATAATCAATAAAATCGAACCAACTAATCTATTAATAAAATTATGCCGTTTTGTACCTTTTATTTATTTATATAAGAACCTTAATTCTATTATTATTTTTTTCTTTTTTTCCTACTTATATGCTGTCTCCCCCTCTCAATCGATAAAAGAAAAAAATGTATTAAACTAAATTTTAGAATGCTAATTAGGATATAAAATTTTACCGGAGAAAAGAAAGACAAGCCTCTCGTAACACCTCTTATGCAAATAATTAAAATTTAGATAAAAAGTGTTACATTCTATACTATAGCACCTAAATTATAAAATTTTCTTTTATTAAAATGGATGGTTAGGATGCATTTTTAATAAGAACTAAACATATACTAAACATAAGTTAATTTGTTTTTTTAGTCTCATATATTTATTTTATTAATTGGAAAAATAAATTAAAATAACTGTGGTTAAAAAGATTATAGCTTTAATAATCTATATTGTACATGAACATCACAAATAAGGTGGAAAATGGGCGGATTGCATGGGTGGGTTTTGGTTGAGTTATTAACGAGTCAATGTTAAAATGGGTTGGACGAATTTGGACCGACGTATGGATTTAATGCAAATTATTATAAAATTTTTTATTAATTAATTAATGGATCCGATAATAATAACATTCAATTGAAAACATAATATAAATAAAAAGTTAATATATAAAGAAAAATAAAAATTTCATTAATAATTTAATTTTACTCCAAAAATAGAAATTTGTACAAATATTGAATATACAAATAGTAAAAACTAGTCTAACAAAATAAAAATAATATGTTAATATATTTTTTACCTTCAACTGATGATAAATCTATACTTGGATTTGATCTTAAAATTTTAATATTTTTTTCCATGCCATCTTGAGACTCCTCTTTAGCTGTAAAATATTAATATTTAGTAAAAATATTATACACACACACACAAATAAAGAAGCATATTAATTTTACCTTTAAATTCAAATAGCCAACTGCAAGTGGTAATTAAAGTTTTTGCATTTTTAGGTAATATAGATGCTCGCCATTTATTGAGAATTCTTTCTCCCATACTAAATGGTGATTTTGAAGCAATTGTAGTAATGAAAATTATCAGAATATCTCTAGTCATTAGTGAAAGAACGAGATATTTCATTTCATTATCTTTCCACCAAGATCGCATATCAAATTGTGGAATTCTACTCAGTCTTATATCATTCAAATATATATTTAATTCGGATTTATCTCCAAAAATGTTGACAAGGCAATCAAATTTCTACATAAAAATTATTAGAAAATGACCTTAATAATAAAAATATAAATAAATATAAAATTATCATTATAAATCACATATTATTAAAAACAATAGACGTAATTTCATGAGATCATCATCCATGCTTAGTCCCCTTTCTATTAATGCCTTTAAAGTTGGATTATTACTTGCATATGATGCAAAAAGATCCTACAAGTTATCTTTAATTTCTTTGTATTCATATTTAGCCACACTTTCATCTTTGAATAACTTTCTATAAAAAAATGTTACAAAATTCAACTTATAATGAGGATCCATAATAACAGCAAAAGACAAAATATCACTATAGGAGTCCTAATACTTCTCAAACGTATCTAACATCAAAATTGTCATATTCTAAATGCATTAATCTTCACTTCTTGTCTCCTCTAACAATAAGAAATGAATTTTCAATACATTATAAAAGTAAAGATTTGAGGTGGGATAATGAGTTGCTGAGAAAAGATTAGTAATATCTCAAAAATGTTTCAAAATACTACATATTTTTTCAACTAAACTCCACTGATCATCAGTTAGATTTCAAATATACATCGAGTCAATAATGGCCAAATGTGAAAAAGCCTTTCGATAAAAAAAGGGTCCTATCAAGCATCCCATATGTGAAATTCTACCTCATGAGACAATCCAACCACGATCCTTTAGAAAAATTAAGACTTACTCGATCTGCACATTCAACAAACTTTATTCTCCTAGCTTCTGATCCATTCACATATTTCACCCATTCTTTGATAGATATAATTGATTGGTCAATCAACTTCAAACTCTTTTGAACAATAAGATTTAAAATCGGCAAACATTTTCCCATAAATAAAAATATATAGCATTATATTTTAAAATCATATCCTAATAATTTATAAATTTAACATAATTTATAAAAATATTTTTTTTATATTTGTGTTAGGATAAATAGGTAAACTAAATTTTCAAAAAATATATTTTTTACGTGTGGATCACAATAAATTGATAAAAAATTAGAATTTCACAAGTGAAAATGTTATATCTTTTTATTTTTTGAAAGAAAAAAGGTTATATTTGTTTAATCCTTATTCTTTTACTATTATACAATTTTAGTTTAAAGGAAAAACTATGTTTATTTTAAGGAACATTCACCATAATTGCTATTTTTGGATTTTCAATTTTTACTAGGAAAAATAAAACCCAAACTTATTTGGAAAAATGACTTTCATTGATATTGTTTTAGACAGAAAACTTATTTTAACTCCAAATTAGAAATCAACAAATTATATTGTTGAGAATTTTGGTTATTACAAACATAAATCACAAGGCCACTAACACCACCACTGCTAGATTCATTCATTTGGATCAAGTAATATAACGCCATATATCACTTTAAAAGAGCCAAACTCATAAACAGACAATAAAAATAGTCCAAAACAGTTATTTTGGTATCCGAACTTTGAGTCTAAACTCTTAGACACCTTAATTTAGGAGTGAGTATGGATCGATTAATCGGTTCATTAATAATTTTATTAAACCAGTTCATTAATTTCAATTAACCACTATATCGATTTCGATTTTTAACTCAATTTTTCGGGTTGGTTTAGTGGTTAACCATTAAAAAATTTAATATATAAATTTAATAAATGAAGATTTTATGAACTCAAGAGTTTCTATTAACTTGAATTACCCTAAAATAATAATACAAGGGTATATTTATAGGTATACAATTAGTAAAAGAAAAATTATTATTCTATCTTTAATTACAGGCTATTATCTAACAAAATACATTAACCAACACTCCCTCTCAAGTTGGTGTAAAGATATTACACATGCCCAACTTGCAAACTATGGCATGAAAAGCTCGACTACCAAGTCCTTTTGTAAAAATATCAACTAATTGTCTGTCTGACATTACATTAAATAAGCTTAACACACCATCAGATAATTTTTCTTTGATGAAGTGTCAATCAATTTCAATATGTTTTGTCATGTCATGTTGAACTGGATTATGAGCAATACTGATTGCAGCTTTGTTGTCACAATACAAAAATAGTCAGTCTTTTTCAACCAAATTCAACTTTGCTAATAACTTCTACAACCATAACAACTCATAAATACCTTGAGCCATAGCTCTATATTATGCTTATGCACTTGATCTTGCAACCACACTCTGTTTCTTGCTTCTCCAAGTGACTAAGTTACCTCCTACGAATGTACAATAACCAGAGGTGGATCTTCTATCATCTAAAGATCCAGTCCAATCTGCATATGTGAAGGCTTCAATTCGTAGATGACCATTTTTTGAAAAAGAATACCTCTTCTTGGAGCTGATTTTAAATACCTCAAAATGCAAAAATAACATGTTGATGAGATTCTCTTGGATCATGCATAAACTGACTCACCAAGCTAACTGCATAAGCAATATCTGGTCTAGTGTGGGATAGATAGATAAGTCTACCGACCAATCTTTGATATCTGCCCTTATCAACTGAACCTTCAGTCCCTGTTTGTAGCTTATGGTTACTTTCAAGGGGTGTATCTGCTGGTTTGTATCCCAACATACCAGTTTCATCCAAAAGATCCAGAACATATTTTCTTTGAGAAATGAAGATCCCTTTGGTTGATTTGGTAACTTTAATTTCCAAGAAATATTGTAGCTTCCCAAGATCTTTGATTTCAAACTCCTGAGTTAAAAGCTTCTTCAGTCGAACCATTTCTTTTTTATCATCCCCTGTCATCACTATGTCATCAACATAAATAATGAGAATAGTGATCTTACACTTGGAGTGCCTCATAAAGAGGGTATGATTAGCATTACTTTATTGATAACCAAAAAATATCAAAGCTTTGCTGAATCTATCAAACCAAGCTCTCGAAGATTATTTCAACCCATATAAGGCTTTCTTCAGTCTGCACACCTTCCCTTGTGTTCTCTTATCATCAAAACTAGGAGGAATCTCCATATAAACCTCTTTTTCCAGGTTCCCATGGAGAAATACATTCTTCACATCAAATTGCAGCAAATCCCAATCCAAGTTAGCTGCACAGGATAGTAAGTTTCTAATCGTATTCATTTTAATAACTGGTGTAAATGTCTCCTAATAGTCAACTCCATAAGTCTGGGTGAATCCCTTTGCCACTAATCTAGCTTTAAATCTTTCAATTGAACCATTATCTTTGTGTTTTATTGTGAACACCCACTTATAACTAACTAACTTGTTTTTTTGAGATGCAACTAGTTCCGAGGTTTCATTTTTAGAGAGAGCTTTTATTTCTTCAACCATAGCTTCTCTCCACTTTGGATCCTTGATAGCTTTTCTCCAATCCTATGGAATAGGCATAGAGGAGAGACAAGGCAAAGGCTCTATAAGAGGGAGACAAAGAATCATAAGAGACAAAGTTAGAGATGAAATGTTTTTTACATGACCTAACTCATTTCCTTTGAGCAATGGACAAATTTAAATCAGAATCAAGAGATAAATTAGAATCAAGAAGTGCCCGAGGATTTTGGCAGTGTAAAATGCATAATGGCTTCTTCAGACCTATTCTTCCTCGAGTATCTCAACAAGTCAGGTCTATCTAAACAACCACCAACACCAACAACATTCTCATTCTCATCCCCTTGAACATCAACATTCTGCTCTTGAATAACAATCTCTTCATTTTTCCTTTGAACTAAATCCTTAGGTAGCACAGGTACATTCATTACCATTTTTTCACTATTCTCCCCCTGAAGAGGTGATTGTATACTGCCAAAATAAGGTTCAGACTCCAGAAAGGTAACATCCATACTCACATAGAATTTTCTAGATGGAGGATGATAACACTTATATCCCTTTTGAGTTGGAGAATATCCAACGAACACACATCTCAGTGCTCTCGAATCTAATTTCCCAACATTCCTAGTATGAACAAAGCAAACACATCCAAAAATCTTTGGTGGAACAGTATAGCTAGTTTTCCTGGTTAAGGCTTCTACTGGAGCCCTAAAGTTAAGAGTTTTGAGATGCATTCGATTAATAAGATATGCAGTCGCTAGTATAGCATCCCCCTAATACGAGTTTGGAACATGCATAGTAAACATAAGAGATCTAGTAACTTCTAACAAATGCCTATTTTTTCTTTCAGCTATACCATTTGAGCACTAGTATAAGGACAACTAGTTTGGTGAATAATCCCATGAGACTCCAAATAAGTACCAAACCTACTATCCATATATTCTGTCCCATTATCAGACCGCAAAACTTTTATTTTAGCATCAAATTGGGTGTGAACCATTTTATGAAAAAATTGAAAACAGGAGAAAACATCACTCTTTTCTTTAATCAAATACACCCAAGTCATTCAAGTGCAACAATCAATGAAAGTAACAAACCATTGATTTCTAGACAAAGAGGCAATTTGTGTAGGCTCCCAAACATCAGAATGAATAATCATAAATGGCTCACTGGCTTTATTATCACTCAAAGGATAAGAGTTTTTTGTATGTTTAGCATACTCACAAGCATCACAAGATAAAGAATCAAACCAAATTCTAGCAAATAAACTAGGATATAGTTTTTCTAAAACAAAAAATGATGGATGCCCTAATTGCCTATGCCACTGAATGATCTCCTGGTTGACATCCTGATATCCCCCAAAAGAGCCAACTCTTGACTGTCTTCCAGCATAAATAAGCCATTATGCTCTTTACCACTGCTAATCCTCTTTCCTGTTTGAAGATCCTGAAGGATATAAAAATCAGGAAAAAATTCAACCTTACAGTTAAGAGTTTTAGTGATAACACTGACAGATAAAAGATTGACATGGAATTGAGGAACATGAAGAACAAAAGACAATTTAATATTAGGAGTACAAACAACAGAACCTATCCCAGAAATAGGGGTTAATGATCCATCAGCCACCCTGACACTATCCCTTTTTAAACAAAGAGAGTAGTTAAGAAAGCCTTTTGAAATGCCTGTCATATGTCTATTCACACCAGAATTAATAATCCATGAGTTATGATGAGAAAAAGTAGTACCTGACTTGACCAAATTAGAAGTAGCACTGGAGGAAGGAGTAAGCTGAGACAGGAGACGCCTGAAATGCAAAATCTCATCAGAAGAGAGACTCTCAACTGAAGTCGACTCCTTAGATGATTCCACTATTTCTAACACATGTGCTTGAGCCCTTGTTGGATTAACTCGTTTTCCCCCACGACCCCTACTAGGTCTCCCATGTAACTTCCAGCAAGTCTCTTTAGTATGCCTTGGCTTACCATAATAATCACAGAGCAAATGATCTTTATCAGAAAGAATCCCTTTTGGTTGCTCAAGAGAGGTATGGGCTGTCAAATTCGACTTGTCAATAGGTGCAGTATAAAGCATAACACTTCTTCTGGTCTCTTCCTATTGAATTAAAGAATATGCCTCCTCAAGTGAAGGAAAAGGAGTTCTGCCAATAACTTGAACTCGTACTTGATCAAATTCAGGATTTAAACCAGCCAGAAAATCATAAACCCTCTCATTTTCAATCATCTTTTGAATCAACACCGCATCATCAACACATTTTGCTTGAAAATCCTGATAATAATCCAGATCCTGCCATAAACTACCCAATTCAGAGAAATAATTAGAAACAGTAAGCTCACCTTGTTTTGTACCATGAACTTTGTTCCTGAGTTCAAAGATATGAGCATCATTTTCTATTCGAGAGTAGGTAATTTTTGCAGCTTTTCATATCTTCTCTGCAGTGTCAAGTAATAAATACTGTCTAGAGATCTTAGGATGTATAGAATTTAGGAGCCAAAATATAACCAGTGAATTATCTGAGTCCCATTGATTAAAAGTAGGATCGGTGACAGATGGTGGTCTTTTACTTCCATCGATATAAGCCTACAACTTTTTAGCCTTGATCGATAATAAACATGATCTAGACCAGGCTAAATAAATACTGCTCCCCTCAAGTTTAACTGGGTTAATTTGAGAATAGGGACTGTCATTAATGTAATGATGTTTCTCAACTTTCTTATAATCATCCTTAATATTTGACATAATTAAAAAGCCAAAAAAGGATAAAAAAAATAGCAGGAAAAATTAACCCAGGAAAACAGAACTTGTTCACGCGTGACCCAGAAACCAAGAAAGTCGAAAGTCACCGAAGATCAGTGAGTTGGAGGCAAAAAAAGGCGGCGAGCAGATCGAAAGGAAAAATGGCAGCAAAAGGTGATTGGAGGTGGTGGCACGTGCCTCACGAGTCGGCGCGTGGAGAAAGACTAAAAAGCTTTGGGCGGCGTGTGTACTCACGTGTAGCTTCTGACAGCACTGTAAATCGGGACACAGGATGATCTTGACCCGATCTATCTTTCTATGGGGGTGGTGTCGAAAGAGAAGGTCTAAAACATGACCTTCTAGACTCGTTGAAAAAGCAGAGGTTACCGAAAATTAACCAACTGCGGAAGGGAGTTAACTCGACCTTCGAAACGGCAGTGGCTCTAATATCATGAAGATTTTGTGAACTCAAGAGTTTCTATTAACTTGAATTACCCTAAAATAATGATACAAGGGTATATTTATAGGTATACAAGTAGTAAAAGAAAAATTACTATTCTACCCTTAATTACAAACTATTATCTAACAAAATACATTAACCAACAATAAATTATACAATTTGTAATATTATTTTTAATAGTTAAAATGCTTTAGAAATAAAAAAATATAAATTAAATGCAATATCCATTAAAATAATTAAAGTAAAAATAAAATTTCATCATGAATTATAAGAATTAAATATATTCAATATAAAATTAACGATAGAGTGCTAATTATGCACTTATAATGAATAATAATAATAATAATAATAATAATAATAATAATAATAATAATAATAATAATAATAATAAGACAATTTTAATGTTTATTTACTAAAAATATGTATTACAATAATATTTTAGAAAGTTATATATCATCATATTTATAAATTACACAAATATTAAAAAACATAAGTGTAAATTTTAAAATATAATTTATAAAATGTATATATATATGTTAACCATTAATCAACGGTTAACAACCAATTTTTAGAAATAAAAACTGTAAATCTAAATTTTTAGTTCAGTTAACCTAAAAATCAGTTCGGTTTCAGATCACTTTTTCGGTTAACCAAATTTTTGGTTTTTTTTTCTCACCCTTACCTGAATTATTCAATTTTGGTATAAATAAACAACACTTGCGCATTTCGCAGCAAGTATGATGGTCTCAACCATTTGAGTGCTTATAAGCTAATGTTAGGCCGGGTCTCCAAGGGAAAAATAGAAAATCAAAATAGAAAATATTTTTTCCCATTTTTTCTTTATCTCCTTCATTTTTTCTCTCTTTTTTTTCTTCATTCATTTTTCTTATTTGATCAATCTTATATTAGTAAGTTCCATCTCTCTAACATAATTGAATCATGGTAAAATCTAACATCCAAGTACTAGCAAAGCATCTTTCTTGCGTTTGTCCAATGGTTCACGAACCATGTTCCACAAACTAATGGCAAAATATGTCATATGCTCCTTGCACATGCAAAAGCAACTTATCATAAGTTTCTATAACAATACTAATTAATGAACTTGATGTTATCAATTCGTAGCTTTTTTCTAGGGGTTTATTTTGTTTGGTGTAATTTTTGAAATTAATTAAGAAATTGGTGTAAGTTTTGAAATTCATTTTTTGTCAAGTGGGCCCAGCTATCCTTTTCTGTATTTTGCATAAAAAATAGCACAAGAATGTGCCATTTTTCATTGTTCAAAATGGTGCTGTTTTGGAGGAGGCTGAGCGCATCTACGAGAGGGAACTAGACGGCGTCGTTTGGTGCAAAAAAAGATGGCATTGTTTTGTGGCTTCGGTGGCGCAGGGAACGAATTATTGGAGGCGGGGCCCACTTGTCAGAAAACGGCAAACCCCTCCTACCGTTTTCCATTATTTAATTTTTTTATTTTCTTTGCAAAGGTGCACGAAAATTACTGTGCGCTGCAGGGCACATAATAATTCCCGTGACCTGCAGCAAAGGCACGATAAAAGCTGAATTTTTTCAATTTTTTTTTAACTATAAAAGGGAAAGGGCTTATACATTGTATTGGTTCCTTTGCCATTTTGCTTATTTCTTTAGTTTAGTGCCTTCCGTGTGAGCTTAAAAATTTTTTCCTTTTACATTATGTACTTATAAGTTTGTAGGAGATTTGTTTGAAGATTGATGAAGGTAATTTATATGAGTATATTTTGGTTTAATTTTGTTATTAATCATATCTTAAGTATTGATTAAATTAATTAGTAGCATTTTTTATTGTTAATATTTTAGGTGTTATAAAGCTTGGAATACAAATTTGTCAAGATATATTTCAAGGTAAGTTATTCTTCTTTTAATTTAAGTTTTTGAAGTAATTAATATAATTAAGATACTTATATTAAGGCAAGAAATGAAGATAATTAATTCCTATATTTAAATTTATGATTTATTGTAATAAAATATATTCCTGATTATTTGTTAAAAAAGTTAATAGTTTGAATTTAGTTATATTATTTTTAATTTATATTATCATGCTTTGATATTTACTGAATAATGAAAGTAATTAAGCATGTAAACTTTATTGAATTTTGTCTACATAATATTATTATATAAAACCTTAAAAATTTAATGAAAAAATAGCTCTATCTATATATATATATGTATATTGTGCACATATATAATAACACATTTATTAAAATTAAGTAATGTAAATATGGAAAAAAATACAAATTGCAAGATTTGAAAAGTGAAAAAAGAAATTATAATTTGTACAAGTAGAAAAAAATTATTTGTTATGAAAATAAATATTAAAAAAAATTATTTGTTATGTGAATAAATATTAAAAAATTTACATGCATGAAATAATAATTTAGAGACTTCAATTAGGATGAAAATAGTAAAATTTAAATTAGGACAAATTTACTAATGATTTAAAAAAAAAATTAGAGACTTCAATTAGGACGAAAATAGTAAAATGATGATTTAATAATTTAAATGTGTACATATAATGTAGGAATAAAAAATATCGATTCCAGCTACATTAATAATTCATATTGGAGGAAAACTAATATGGGATATAGTTGGTTATCATTATGATACTTCAAGTCCCTCAACAAAATCGAGGCGAATGAAAGTCAAGAGCAAACCGACATTTGCAGAACTTATTCATATGATATCAGTTAA
This sequence comes from Excoecaria agallocha, assembly GCA_037975025.1. Lineage (NCBI taxonomy): Eukaryota > Viridiplantae > Streptophyta > Magnoliopsida > Malpighiales > Euphorbiaceae > Excoecaria > Excoecaria agallocha. Next base: position 50,351,542 of record CM075812.1, read on the forward strand.
ATTAGATTTAGCTCCGAACGTGGGGGTTAGTAGATTGATATATAGGTGTCTTGTTATGAATCAGGGGTCAATGTCATGGGTTCCTTTGGACTTAATTGATGACGATGACATTGATCAAATTTATGGAAATTTTATATCATTTCTTGGATATAGATTGCAGAAATAATTGTTGAAACCGAAAAATTTGGCATTGAGAATGAATAAAATATTGTGGATAATATTAACCAGACAAGTACGGATGTTGAAGGTAGAAATATTATTGGGGATGACTCATATTTAGGAATAGATAGCCGATCTAATTTGGGTACATAGTTTGATGTTGAAACACAGTATGAAGGGGTTGATAATTTGGAAACTGTACAAGCAAGTCTAATCAGAGAGTTTAGGGGACAAACACAATTGAAATTTTGCATCATGTTCTAGGTTTGAATGTAGGATGTGGCATGGGACGATGAGAATGTGGCAAATAATGGGTATATTTCTCCAAATTTTGATCCGGATGAGGATAATGAAGACATAGACTTGAGTGATGAGGGGGAGGAAAATGCTATTGCCAGGGATGATAACTTTGTTCCAAGTAGTTCAATCCACGTAACAGAAGGTATGCAAAATATGAACATGACTGATGTTAGAGTTGATGGTATAGTACAATATAATATTTCACAGTTTCACTTTCCATCAGTGCACCACACATCTGTTAATTTTACTGAAGCTCAGATTAACATGTTCAACGATTTGCCAATGTTAAGATGTGATGGTGTTTTAGAGTTATGCGAAGGATTAACATTCACTACAAAGGAAGAAGTTAAGGCCTGTGTGAAGAAATATTCAATTCAGAATTTGTAGAATCAAAGCCTTCGTTTTGGGTGATATATTGCTTGCAGGATGAAGATATTGGTTGTCAGTGGAGACTTAGAGCAATGAAAAAAAGGACATCTCCTTACTGGATTATCAGTGTGTACAAGGGTTCGCACAGTTGTACTACACCATTAGTATCTCAATAGCACAGACAGCTAAATACACAAATAATTTGTGAGTGCATATTGGAGATGATTAGTGCAGCATCTGACCTCAAAGTTAGTGTAATAATGGCAGACATGAGGATTCATTTCAATTATGATGTTTTGTATAGTAAGGCTTGGTATGCAAAGACCAAAGCATTGAAGGAGATATTTGGAAACTATGAGGATTCATATGGTAAGTTGCAAGATATCTTAAGGCTATGATGACATACAATCCAGATTTTTGCTACGAATTTGTTGTTGATAACAGTATACAATCAAACAGTAAGCAATTTAAGAGGCTCTTTTGGGAATTTAAGCCATGTATTGAAGGACTACCACACTATAAACTCGTGCTGCTAATTAATGGTACGTTTGTGATAGGCAAGTTCCATCAGACTCTTTTGATTACAAATGCTATTGATGAAAATAATTACTTATACCCGGTAGCATTTGCAGTTGTTGAAGGGAAGAATAAATCTAGTTGGGGCGTGTTTATGACTTTTATTAGGAAGTACGTCACTAAACAAGTTGGTATAATAGTTATTTTTGATCGGCATGCGGGTATTATGGAATTATTTCGTGATGAAAATAGTGGTTAGAAGGAGTCCTTAGCATTTCATTGCTACTATTTACGACACTTTTTTAGCAATTACAATACTACCATAGAAATTACAAAATAAAGGACATATTATACGAGGCCGGTATGTCACATATAATTAATTTATTATGACCATGCAACATTTTAACTTATATGATGCAAACTTAATATTATTTTTGTTAGAGAGTATGTCCTAGAGCCCATGTAAAAATGATGTATTTCATATGTATGAATTCATATTCTTAATAAAAGGCATCATTCATTTATTAATGTTATGTTTAAATGCATGAGTTTGTAAATCTTAAATTAATAAATGAAGTCCTTGATATTATAAACACAGTGCAAAGACAATCATGAAAGTGTTCATGATATGAAATGTCTATTGCATGCAAATGTGTTAATATCTAAATATCCCTATTCATAGAATTAATAAGATAAGACATTATTAATTCGGACAGACTAGCACATGTTATGCTTCTTGAATGGTTCAAGCAGCGGTTCTCATAACTGTGATTATAAAAGATAATCAAAGCTAACATGTGGATGCTTGTTAGAAGAACAAGTTCATTGGAGACCTGCAAAGAGAATCCTCATATGGATATTAAATCTATGTCAATGAGGAATCTCTTCATAGCGGTTGTGCAAGTATCCTTAGACTTGATATCACCAAAGTTATCTTAAGTAGCAAGTGGTATACTTTGACTCCATAACTAATTACATCCAACTTGGGGTGAACATAGTTAGGAGGTTAGGTATATCATGACCTACTTGAAGATAGTTGAGTGATTAACAAGGGATTCACCATCCCAGATTTATTAAGAAAAGTTATCTCGCATGATTCTATAATTACCTTGTTCAGAGAATCTCTGGCCAGAGTAATATGCCAAGATGGATAGGGATCTATGAAGGGCATTTTGGAAATAATGGTTAAATTAATAAAACATACATAATTAGATTTATATGAGTTGACAGAAATGCATACTCAGAATCTAATTGAGATAAGAGTGGTGAAAGGAGTAATTGCATGGTAACTCTTTTTATGGAAGGGTATAGTCAAATCACTTGACTTTCCTGATATTTGGGTAGTCATGATGCCTAGCAAAAGGCCAATCATGACTTGTATAATAGTGTATCATAAATATCAATAGGGATTGATAAAATGATTTAAAGAAGTTTAAATCATGCGAGTTTTGAATAGAACTCACAATTACATATTATATCGCCAATATAGACAGGAACCCAATAGGTCACACACATATAGAGAAAATGGCTTCTGGTAAAGAGTTTAATTAATTATGATCAAGTAAAATTATTCACATAACTTTTTAGAAATGTTATGTAAAATGAACCTAATTGAAATATTATATTTCAAAATTAATTATTATTGGACTATAAGTGTTATAGGGCTGATATAATAATTAATAGATCCATTGAAGAAAATAATGGAGGCCCAAAAAATTGAGTTTGGTGCAGAAACCCTCAAGAGGAAGGGTTTCATGCCACCTTCTGGTAGAAGGCCTTGGAGGTCTAATTCTTGAACTAAAATAAATTAAATATATTTCATAAGTATTATGGAGCCTACATATTTAATTTGGATGGATTTGGAATTCATTTGGGTGATTAAATCCAAGTGTATGCATGAAGGGACTAATTTGTGGGTTTTGTGCATAGTCTTTTATGAAAGGATTTAAATTGGATTTAATTGAGCCCAAATAAATTATTAATAATTTCAAAAGCCCATTTAATATTTCTCCAGCAATTTTAAAGAGTCCAATCCCTTTATGAAGTTGAATTTTTAACCTAACTATAAAAATCCAAGTGATAGGGATTTTTTTGGGTTAAGTGAACAATTAAGAGAAAAGAAATTCTCTCACTCTCTTAACCCTAACCGCCACCCCCCTTGCTAGAATCAAGGAATTTTGGCCAGCTCTTGTGTTCCTCTATTTTTGGTTTATTCAATCCTTCTCTAGTATGGATTACTAATTGGAGGTATTCAATTTTGGATAATGTGGTTTGCGACAACCCGATGAGAAGGAAAATCAACTGTTCAACAAAAATCAAAAGTGATTTTTCTTATTCTCATTAATATGTATATTGTAAATTCATGGCAAGATCAGATCTATTGGTTAAAAATTTTTAAATTTCGCTTATGTATGAGATGCATGTAACCGATAATTCCTAACATGGTATCAGAGCCACGATTTTGCCATGAATCTACAATTCTATATTTTTGCGAAATAATTTTTATTTTTGAGTTATTTATTTCAATGAACTTTAAAATATCATATTTGATTGTTCGTGAATTAGAAATATTGATTTCTGGATGTATGTGATCAAATATATAAAACGAAAAATAAAAATGATTCTTTTGAGAAAAAGGATCATTGTGAATGGCGTGTATGATTTTATTTTTCAATAAAAGTTTTAGGGACTGTTCTAAATTAAATTTTTATTGGTCCACTCTAAGATCATTTTGATGATAATTTATGTGTTTAATATGTGACATTAAGCCATTGGATCAAACAAAATTAAAATCGAACAAGTTTTGCATGAAAATTAGTTTAATAAAAAAGGTTGATAAATTGGTGTTCTTGGTGTGTTCTTGTTTAGAAAGATTTTTAATCTTCTAAATATGATATATCTGATATATTAATGTATTTTTAATTAATTGGATTAATTAAAATGGGCCTTAAATTAATTGGATTAATTTTAATTCATTAAAACCACTTAATGGGCTTAATTATGTTTATGGACTTGATTTAAATTAGTGAATGACTTGGTGGACCCAAAGAGCTTATTTAAATTAAATTTTATAAACTATAATTAAGTTTATTAATGGGTTTTAAGGGCTGGAGTGGGCTTGGCTCATTTCAAAAGGCCCAAATGGTCTAATGATATAAAACTAGTTTGTGTGTGAACACACTTTAGGGTTTAAATCTGTGGATTTCGACCTACCCTTTATTTTAAGCCCAAAATTGATTCTTTAAATATTTAATGTGATTAATTAATTAAATAATCAATTAATAATTAATTAATAATCAATTGGATTGATAATTGAGATAAGAACACATGCATGCAAAAATGTTTCCTAAAATAAAAGTTTCCAAAATTGAAAAAGTTTCCTAATTTGATCACATTATCAAAATAACTCAAAAGTAAGTTTCAAGAGTTGAAACAAAGTTAGTAATCCATTATATGTTTTACTTTATGCATTAGAAATGCATATAAGGGTGTATGATTGGTATGATTAATAGTTATGGATAAGGCCCAATGTGATTGAGCATAATGCATGCTTCGGCCCAATGAGGACTTTCATGTCCCGGCCACTTATTTTTGGTTTGTATTTCTTTTCAAATTGTAATATGTAGTTATATTACTTAGATTAGAATTAGAGATAGAAATGGAGACCACAATCAAGGAGCAAGATGGGCTGGATGGAGATCCAACAAGTTTGAAGATAATGTAATTATTTTTACTTGTTTGAATCATGCATATTACCTAGGTTGGACCTTTTGGCTCGGGAAAATCAATGTAGTAAAGTCCATAACTATACCATATTTGTATGCTTATATTTATGAGATTGATATAGGAAGCATACCAATGTATGCCAACCATGTATGATGAGACTTAATTAACTAAAATCCCTCAAACTAATACTAAGGTATATAAGCATTCCATTAATTTGAGAAGAACCAGAGTTCTTTATAGTTTGGGTTGTTGACCACAGTCAAGCTCACATTATATCGAATATGTTCGAATCTAATTAAATGGGTCATCTTAGCTTGTCCATTAGCTTGTTGACCACAATCAAGGCTAATGGTTCTAAAGGCAAGATTAGTGAATGCATATATGATATGCATGTATCAAGAGTTGATAACCTAATGATCCAATAGTTGTGTAGAGACACAATTGGTATAGAGATACCTACCTTTCAATGGTATGGAGTTTGATTTGTTGACCACGGTCAAGGTCAAATTTCATATCAAGGATTGGATATTGGCCCACTAAGAAAACCATCAGATTTTCTCGGATTAAACAGTGAGGGCTATTAATTCGCAGAAAAATAGTAGGAGTAAATGGATTAATTAAAGACCTAATTAATGCATACATATATATGAACATACTCTCATATGTTTTCTCGTTCACATCTAAGTCATCATCATGAGCACATCAAACATTAATATACGATCAATATTGGATAACAAGCTAATTGGCAGTAACTATTCTGACTAGATCAAGCAAATGAGAATTGTTCTCAGAGCTGAAAAGATCCATTATGTCTTGGATAAAGATCCACCACCACTTCCATCAGACGATGCCATTAATGAGATCAAGGGCACTTATGGAAAATACATGGAGGATAGTGAAGCAGCAGCATGTCTGATGCTGGCTGCTATGTCCTCAAAGCTTCAGAAGCAACATGAGATGATGGATGCTAGAACCATCATTTTGCATTTAGAGGAGCTTTATTCTTCTCAGGCTAGAACTGAGCAATATGAGATTATTCAAGCTCTATTTAGCTGCAAAATGGTGGAAGGCACTTCGGCTGCTACTCACGCATTAAAGATGTATGGGTATATTGAGTATTTGAGTAGACTTGGCTATGTAATGGATAATGATCTATACATATATTTAATCTTGTACTTGTTGGCTCCAAGTTATGCACCTTTCGTGCTTAACTTCAACATGAACACGATCTAAGTAACCATTCTCGAGTTAATCAACATGCTCAAAATAGCTGATGGATCCTTCAAGAAGGATTTAAAAAGTGTTATAGTTGTCACTTCTGCTAAAGGCAAGAAGCAGAAGAAGAATAAGATGACCAAGGTGCAGCCAAAACATGGTGGGATTTCCAAGAATAAGGTTGCCAAGAAAGAGAATCCCAAAGGAACTTGCTTCCATTGTGGAAAAGATGGTCATTGGAAGCGTAACTACAAGGATTATCTAGATTCTCTCAAGGAGAAGAAGCAAGCTGATGCTTCTACTTCAAGTATTCATATGATTGAAATTAATACTTATTCTATTGCTTCAAAATAATCTTGGGTATTAGATACCGAATGTGGATCTCATTTGTGTAATGATCTACAGGGGCTTAAAAGCAGTAGAAGAGTTGGAAAGGCAGAAATACATCTACAGTCAGTTACTGGACAAAAAATCTCTACAATAGTTGTGGGGACTTATCATTTGCCTCTTCCAAGTGGATTAATACTGGAATTAAATAATTGTTATTATGTTCCAGCTTTATCCAAAAGTATTATTTCTTTCAGTTGTTTATTGAACGATTATGACATTTCTTTAAAGGACAAGTGTTGTTATATTTTTAAGAACAATATGTTTTATGCAAAAACTATCATTGAGAATGGTATATTTGTTCTTGATTTAATTAAAAAAGTGCATAACGTGGATACTAAGAGAATGAAATAAGATAATCTGAATACCTCATATTTATGGCAATGTCATTTAGGCCATATAAATGAGAAAAACATGACCAAATTGCACAAGTCTGGTGATTTGGGATCATTTCATTATGAATCATTTGATACATGTGAGTCTTGTTTATTGGTGAAAATGAAAAAAGCTCCCTTTATTGGTAAAGGAGAACGAGCTAAAATGGTTTTGAACTTAATACATTCAGATGTATGTGGTCCAATGACTACACATGCCAGAGGAGGTTACTCCTACTTTATTACTTTCTTAGATGATTATTCCAGGTTTGGATATATCTATCTAATGAAATATAAATCAGAAGAATTTGAAAAGTTCAAAGAATTCAGAAATGAAGTGAAGAAGCAACTTGGCAAGATCGGATCGAGGTGGAGAATACTTAAGCCAAGAATTTCAAGATTATCTTAAATATAATGGAATTTTATCTCAATGGACTCCACCATAGACACCACAACACAATGGTGTATCTGAGAGGAGAAATTGAAACCTATTAGATATGGTTCGATCCATGATGAGTCAAGCAGACTTGCCAAAGTCATTTTGGGGTATGCACTAGAAACTGTTGTTTATGTGTTAAACAGAGTTCCTAGTAAATCGATTGATATTACTCCATATGAGATGTGGAATAACAAGAAACCCACACTTTCTCATATGAAAGTATGGGGTTGTCCTGCTTATGTGAAGAGGACAGTGTCGGACAAACTAGATGTTAAATCTGACAAATATTTATTTGTGGGATATCTAAAAGAAATGTTTGGATATTGTTAAGATGTTAAATGAGCACTTATTTGATTTAATTTTGCTTAATATTTTGTGCTCTTTTAAGTCAATTTTAGGTGTTTTTCATTGGTTTGTTTATTTTTCTGACTGTAGGAGTGGATTTTGAGAAATTTGTATTTTTAGGGCAAATTGTTGATGATCCGGAGAAGTAAGGACTTTTTGAGGTTGAATTCAAGCAAATAGCTGATAGTTGAAAATTCTGGAAGAAGCCTTGCCCAAGGGAATCGCTCAGTTGCCCAAGGCAGAAAGCCAAGCCTTGCCCAATTCCCTTGCCCAAGTTACCCAAGGGAGCTGCCCAAGGGAAATTGACAGTGAACTGCATTTTTTCAAGATAAATTCAAGCGAATTTAACCACATTCCTTTGATTGATGCTATAAAACAAATACCAAGATATGCGAAATTTCTCAAGGAACTTTGTACTAACAAGAAGAAACAGATTGGTTATGAGAAAATAACTGTCAATGAAAATGTTACTGTTGTTATTCAAAGAAAAATGCCTAAAAAATGCAAGGATAAAGGTATGTTTGCTATTTCTTGCAAAATTGGTAATTTAAGTATTAAAAGAGCCATGTGTGATTTAGGTGCGTCTATAAATGTCATGCTCAAGTCCATTTATTCGTTTTTAAATGCTGGACCTTTGGAAGAAACAGGAATAGTCATTGAATTAGCAAATAGGTCCATTGTTTATCCTAAGGGATTGTTAGAAGATGTGTTAGTTCAGGTTAATAGTCTGATTTTTCCTGCTGATTTTTATGTGATTGATGTGGAAGATGATGGAAATTCAAGGGAGTCATCTGATATTCTATTAGGTAGACCATTCCTTCAAACAGCTCGGACTAAAATTGATGTTTATAAAGGTACCCTCACTATGGAATTTGATGGTGAAACAGTTCAATTCAATGTATATGATGCTATGAAATATCCATGTGAGATGTCTTCTATTTGTGGAATTGATGTTATTGAACCTTTAACTCAAAAAGTGTTTGAAAAGGATAGAGTTGACAAGTTGCAAGTTGCTTTGAATGAAAGTATTCATTGATGCAGTGGGAGAGGAGTTGCATCTTAAAGAAGAGCTCGAAGAAATAGTATTGGAGTTGGAGGCTTTGAAACCAGTGGTAAATGCATCTAATCCTTTGAATTTAACGAGCACTGACCAAAAGCTTTTACCATCTGTTTTGCAGGCACCGACATTGGAGCTTAAAGTATTACCCAATCATTTAAAGTATGCCTATTTGGGTGAGGAGAAAACACTTTCAGTAATTATTTCCAATAAGCTGACTTCTAAGGAAGAAAAGTTGCTGATTCAAGCCTTGAAAGAGCATAAACAAGCCATTGGATAGACTATTGCTGACATTACTAGCATAAGTCCCTCCACGTGCATGTATAGGATTCATTTGGAAGAAGATATCAAACCCAGTAGACAAGCTCAAAGACCTTTGAACCCACCAATGATGGAAGTAGTGAAAAAGGAGATCCAAAAGATGCTAGATGCAGGAGTTATATACCCTATTTCGGACAGCAATTGGGTGAGTCCAGTCCAAGTCGTACCCAAAAAGACGAGAGTTACAGTTGTGGAGAATGAAAATGGCAAGATGGTGCCCACCCGAGTCCAGAATGGGTGGAGGGTTTGTATAGACTACAGGAAGTTGAATACCTCTACTAGAAAAGATCATTTTCTACTTCCTTTCATTGATTAAATGTTGGAAAGACTCGCTGGAAAATCTTACTACTGTTATCTTGATGGTTACACAGGTTTTTATCAAATACCGGTAGCGCCCGAGGATCAGGAGAAGACAACCTTCACCTGTCCCTTTAGCACATTTGTTTACCGGCGAATGCCATTTGGACTTTGCAATGCTCCAGCGACTTTCCAACGTTGTATGGTAAGCATATTTTCAGATTATGTTGAGAAAATAATAGAGGTATTTATGGATGATTTCACGATTTATGGTAACTCATTCCATGAATGTCTATCTAATTTAATTAAGATTTTGAAGAGATGTTTAGAGTCTAATCTGGTTCTTAATTATGAAAATGCCATTCATGGTAGATCAAGGATTGATTTTGGGCCATATAGTGTCTTCAAAAGGAATAGAGGTAGACAAGGCTAAAACTGATGTTATTCAATCTCTACCTTACCTTGCAAGTGTGCGGGAAGTTCGTTCTTTTCTTGGACACGCAGGACTTTACAAGTAATTTATAAAAGACTTCTCCAAAATCACCCAACCATTGTGCAAATTATTGCAAAAGGATGTAGACTTTGAATTTGATCTAGCATGTCGAGATGTCTTTGATGAGCTGAAGAGTAGGCTGGTTTCTGCACCTATAATCCAGCCACCCAATTAGGACTACCCCTTTGAGATCATGTGCGATGCAAGTAACCTTGCCATAGGGGCTGTTCTTAGCCAAAGAATTGAGAAAAATCCACATGTGATTTATTATGCTTCAAGAACATTGGATAGTGCACAAAGCAACTACTCCACGACGGAAAAAGAACTCTTATCCATTGTTTTTGCTCTAGAAAAATTTAGGCAATATTTATTAGGTCCTAAAGTAGTTGTTTTTTCTGATCATGCAGCACTAAAGTATTTATTGAAGAAAAAAGAAGCCAAACCCCGTCTAATTCGATGGATTCTCTTAATGCAAGAGTTTGATCTTGAAATTAGAGACAGGAAGGGGTCTGAAAATTTAGTAGCTGATCACCTCATAGATTGCTGCTAAATAAGGAAGCATTGCCTATAAACGATGATTTTCCAGATGAACATTTATTTGTTGTCCACACTTTCAACCCCTGGTATGCTAATGTTGTGAATTTCTTGGTTACAGGTGCCATCCCTGCTGATTTTTCCAGGTTTGAGAAAGACAAATTGAAGAGGGATGCCAAATACTACGCTTGGGATGAACCATATTTATGGAAATATTGCTCCGATCAAATTATTCGACGTTGTATTCCTGATGATGAGATACAGTCCGTATTGAAATACTGTCATTCTAAGGCATGTGGGGGTCATTTTGGTCCCAAAAGAACAACCCAAAAGGTTTTGCAATGTGGTTTGTTTTGGCCTAGTTTATTTAGAGATGCATATTTATACTGTAAATCTTGTGACAAGTGTCAAAGAACAGGTAACTTAGGACTCCGAGATCAAATGCCGCTCACATCTATATTAATGTGTGAAATATTTGATGTGTGGGGTATTGATTTCATGGGCCCTTTCCCTTCTTTTTTTAGCAATTCTTATATTTTACTTGCAGTAGACTATGTTTCTAAATGGGTTGAAGCTAAAGCCACAAGAACTGATGATGCCAAAACTGTGGTGAATTTTGTTAAAATTAATATATTTTGCAGGTTTGGTACCCCAAGAGTGCTTATAAGTGACAAAGGGATGCATTTTTGCAACAAAATCATGGACGTACTGCTAAAGAAATATGGAGTCACACGTTATTTGTCAACTGCTTACCACCCCCAGATAAGTGGACAAGCTGAGATTTCCAACAGAGAAGTGAAGTCTATACTAGAAAAGACAGTGAATTTAACCAGAAAGGACTGGAGTCTGAAACTAGAAGATGCCCTCTAGGCTTATAGGACTGCCTATAAGACACCTATCGGTATGTCACCATATCGACTGGTGTATGGCAAACCCTGTCATTTACCCGTAGAATTGGAGCATAGAGCATTTTGGGCCATAAAACATTGTAACATGGCATTAGAAGCAGCAGGTGAAAATTGCAAATTAGAGTTGCAGGAATTGGAAGAGTTAAGAAATGAGGCATATGAGAGCTCACGAATCTATAAAGAAAAAACGAAAAGGTTCCATGATAAAATGATTTCTAGGAAAGAATTTCAAATTGGGCAAAAGGTTTTATTATTCCATTCACGTTTGAAATTATTTCCAGGGAAATTAAGGTCCAGATGAATAGGACCCTTTGTTGTTACTAATGTTTTTGCTCATGGTGTAGTTGAAATTCAGAGTTTGAAAACTGACAAAATTTTTAAAGTTAATGGACATCGCCTCAAACCATTCTATGAAAGAACTTTGGACCAAGGAAACGAGGAATATCAACTGGCCATTCCTAGCTTGGAGAATTAATTCCAGCAACGTCTAGCCGAAGATGTTAAAGAAAGGCACTTCTGGGAGGCAACCCAATATTTAGCCTTGCCCAAGGCTATATTGTTACTATTTAGATTTCCATTTCACTTATTTTAAATTACTGAAAAAAAAAATTTATGGGTTTATCATTTCCTGGGTATGTCTTTTAAATGTTGGGTCTGTTAGAATTTTTTTATCAAGTTCTCATTGGACTTTTCATGATGGAAGCCCATGATTTTAAATTGAATTTGCTTTGTTTTTGGTATTTTCGGCTTTTGGGCCTCCTTCTTTTTATGGGTTTTTACAATTTTACCTCATTTAAAAGTTTACCTTATTTCTTTTGTTTTGAATTTCACCCAAGTTAATTTGCTGTTACTTTCACTATTCACCATCTTCCCCACAAACTAAACCCTACCCTTTCCCTTTTCACTTGCAGGAGATCCACACAAATCAATCTACCATGACTCGCTAGAAATCCATAATATCACCGCACCTTAGGCCGCCGCAGCAGCGCGACAGCCAAGCACACCCAGCAGAGGCATACTAGGTGCGCCGCAGCAGCAGCCCACCATCGCATCAGCAGGCGCACATTAGCAACAGCCCGTCGCCGCCACAACCATCGCTAGCCATCGACGCTCCTCCTGCGCCATCACGCGACATCAACCCACCACCCTCCTTTGCAGCCCCAGATCCAACCCTCTCTGCTTATCACACTCGTCGTTCAACCAGATCTAGTGTTTTTCCCCAGTCACAAACACGAGATAAAGGTAAACGACCCATTACTTATGAGTCTAGGCAGGTAGAGGCTGGATTGGTTGATTAGAGCACTTCAGAGGATGAGTCAGACTAAGGAGATACACCCATTCCCTCTACGCCACCTCAAAAATTACCAAGGCTGGCGACAGGTAAGAGTCGATTTCCTCCAGCAGCACATGAGTTAGGAGGCAATATTGACTTTGATATAGAGGAGCACAAGACAAGGTACTATTCCCTTGATACTTTAGATATTGTGCCAGGAAGATGTTTTGATGATTCTGCTTTACATGCTTTGGGAGTGTATGATGAGGTCTTGGAATTGATTGATGGTATTGGATGGCGTTGCTTTTTCATGATCAATATGCTTGTGTATGATGCTTTAGTCAAAGAGTTTTTCAACACTTTCAAGTTTGACCATCAGGGACCCAATTTTAATTTAGCTTTTCCATTTGCTTTAACTTGTAAACTGCTTGGCACATTTAAATATTTTTCAATCACTACATTTAACATTTCTTTGGGGTTTATAACCGATGATGAGTCTAAAACAACTGCCTATTTGGATATGATTTGTGATTATCCTGATGAATTTGATGCTTTAGCAGTTTATAGAGAGTTAACCGGGATGCCTAATATTGAGTTCTTTCCTGGAAAATCTAAAGCTTTTTATTTCCAAAGTGCTGCTTTGCAAATCATCCATCATTTCTTAGCCATAAATTATTCTGCACATAATGATGATAGCACTGTTGTCATGAAAGCTGAATTATTCTTTTTATGGTGCATGGTTCATGAGAAAAGAATTAATTTGGGCTACTGGCTTGCAATCAAATTGGATAAACTTTGTTTAAAACCTAAGAAGCTTTATTTGGGGTCTTTTGTCACTAGCTTGGCTATTAATGTTGGATTGTTGGATATAGGTAATACTATAATGCATGTTGCTTGTACAATGCCACCAATGGATTTAATGTTCTTGGATAAATTACACTTGTTGTAATGTCGCGAGAAAGGGGTCATTTCTTTTGTGGATGCAGGTGCTTTGGCCAAAGATAGAATATTAAAAAAGGATACTAAGAAGATAGCTCCAACAGCATCATCACAAGCAGCGATCTTTGTTCCCTATTCCACCACATCCACCACTACTCTTAAAGCCCACTTAGAGCGTATTAAAACTGCTGTCCACCAGTTGCAGGCGCATCTTTTGGCCTACTTTCAGCATGTGGGGTTTACCCCACCTCCTTCGTAGCATTGATTGATTGGACTCATCCTCCTTCACCAGGGCAGTATTCGTTCTCTCTTTTGTTCTTTTTGCATTTTTGATGCCCTTTGCCCTATGATTGTTTAGTTGTTCTGCATTGAGGACAATACGAGTAGAAAATGTGGGGGAGGGGTTGAGATAGAAGTGTTGTGCATTTTTGTGATGATGTGTTGATTTCTTTAAACATATTTTTGGCATCTTAGATTTTTAGTTGGCCTTTTTGGTTGTTTTAGGAATTGAATGCACCAAAGTTGAAAAAGAAGAAATTTTTTTGGTCTGTTAAAGCATAATTGTGCATATTTTGTGGTTAGGTGATAAGAGTGAACACTTGTCCCATTGATTTAAGTGATTTGTTCCTCTAGTTCATTGTTCTTAGCATGTGCTGAATTGCATTCTCTTTTCCAAAAGAAAATACTTATCTTAGGCCAATTCCTTGATCATTTAGTTTTAACATGTTGGATGTTAGGCAGAAACGAGTCGATTTCTTGATAATTTACTCTATTACATACATTGCATGGTAGCCTCAGTATTCTTTTGAATTAGAAAATTCAAAGCTCGAATTTAATAAGTGAAATAAATTTTTGCATGAACTTAATTTGAAATCTTTGCACATTAAGTGATTGTTAAAACTAGTTGAGACATCAAATAAATCTTTGTGTGTTTATCATTTGGGAATCTTATTGCCAGAAAAAAAAGAAAAAAAAAAGAGGGAGATTAACAAATAAATTTTTACTCCACTATCCATTAAAAATTTGGATATGAGTAGTGCTAGTAGCCGCTTGAATTTGTGTGGTCTGAGTAACCGGGTGTATGTGGGTCAGAACCAGGTGCCTTCGCGTAAAAAGGACCTCTACATTCTTTGTAAGCAATCTTAGTCTTCCCCGTGAAAAAAATATATATAATAAAAGCATCAAAATAAAAATGATGCCAAGAATAAAAGTTTTTGGTAATTTGATTCCCTTACTTGTTGGAATTTGTGTGTGTGTTGTCTCTTTCGATCTGGCAATCTATCTATGTGTATTGATCTAATTTTAAACTAAGACCTTAAAATTATTGCATGCCGAAAATATTGTGAGTCTTGTTGTGGTCGATTAAAAAATATTGTTGAGGAACCCATGTCATGATATGAATTAGTAGGAAGTTATTCTGAATGTCGTTCTTTGATTTGCCTTGCACTTCAATATGGTTGGAGCTTTTGGACTAGGATTTGGTTTAGGATGAGAATGCTTCTGATGGGATTGATTGTGTTGTTTGACTAATGCTTGAGGACAAGCATGGGATAAGTGTGGGGGAATTTGTTAAGATGTTAAATGAGCACTTATTTGATTTAATTTTGCTTAATATTTTGTGCTCTTTTATGTCAATTTTAGGTGTTTTTCATTGGTTTGTTTATTTTTCTGACTGTAGGAGTGGATTTTGGAAAGTTGTATTTTTGGGGCTAATTGTTGATGATTCGGAGAAGCAAGGACTTTTTGAGGTTGAATTGAAGCAAAGAGCTGATAGTTGGAAATTTTGGAAGAAGCCTTGCCCAAGGGAATCGCTCAGTTGCCCAAGGTAGAAAGCCAAGCCTTGCCCAGTTCCCTTGCCCAAGTTACCTAAGGGAGCTGCCCAAGGGAAATTAACAGTGGACTGCATTTTTTTAAGATAAATTCAAGCGAATTTAACCTAGCCGCCACTTAAACCCTAGCTGGAATTTAGGAGTTTTAATACTTTATTTTAGGAGTAAAAGGGGAGTGATTTGAGGAATTTAGAACTCCTTTAGGAATTTTCTTTTAAATTTCCTAGTTTGGTTGGATTTTCTTCCTGTTTTGGTTGGTTATTATTTAAGAAAGGAGTTCTAAGTTTTTGGGTGTTTTCTGCATTTTTGGGATTAAAATTCTGTAGCAGGGGGTTTTCTCAACTTTTACTTTTTATTTTGTGAGATTCCCATGGCCATGAATGGGTAGAATATTATTTTCAGTTAAATATTAATTCAAAACCAGGATTTATTTCACTGTGAGATTGTTGTGCTTACTTTTTGTTCTTTCTCTCATATGGTGTTCATGTCGTTTACTATAGCTTAGAGAAATCTTTTCTCAATTGTTATTTGTTTCATGTTCAATGAGGCACCGTTGTTCATTTAATTAAATAACATACTGCTAATTGAAGATATCAAATCCGTAATTGTTTGGTAGATTCAATAACAAGTAGCAATCAATTTAGCTTCCTCATAAGAATTGTTATGTTGAGTGAATGCATGATTTGATCTAAATTGATCTCGCTTGTAGATCGATTGGTCTAGGTCGGGTCTTTTTATTTCTTAACGTTGTCAATAGATTAAATTATTGCACTTTTTAAGGGTTATCTATTGGTTAGGAATTAATTATAGTCTTACTTGATTAATTCATTAATACGAAAAGATTAGGTTGGGAGCGCGAAGCCGACGGCTATAACTGGCCCATTGTTTGGTTTTAAGAATTTTTTTTCATCAATGATCAGTTGAATGAATCCTGTATTGCGAATATCTTTAACTGGAATTACCATCCATTGAATTTTCTCTTAATTAATTTCTGATTCATTTATTTCATTTTATTATTTCACTTTCAATCTATAAACTTCCCCATTTAATTTTATTATTTAAAAATTTGATCGTTTAAAATTATTTCAGTGCTAGTCTCTGTGGATTCGACTCTTTCTTGCCCTATTTGCAATTTATTTGTTTGGGATTAGTTAGGTTTTTATTTTTGGTGGCTTCGGCACCCATCAGATATTATTTCTACCATCCCTTATAACAAAAGGTGTTTGTTTCAAGGCATGTTGTCTTCTTGGAAAGAGAATTTCTCCTACGAGAGGACAGTGGGAGTAAAATTGAACTTGGTAAAGTTCAAGATCCACAAATATAAGTAGAACAATCGATTGAACCCGAGACTAAATTTCATAATGATGAGATTACAGTTGAACCTAATTATACATAAAATCCTAGAAGATCTACTAAAATGTGTTCTATCCCTGTGAGATATGGATTTCACATAGAGGCATAACTGTAGTAGAGGACAATGAGCCTACAAGCTATCAAGAAGTTTTGAATAGTTCAGAACGTGATTTATGGCTTAAGGCTATGCATTCTGAAATGGACTCCATGTATGAGAATAAAGTATGGAATTTAACTCAATCACCTGAAGGGATAAAACCCATAGGGTGCAAATGGGTCTTCAAAAAGAAGACCGACATGGAAGGTAATATAGTTACCTATAAAGCTCGCTTAGTAGCAAAAGGCTATCGTCAAAAAGAAGGCATTGACTATGATAAAACCTTTTCTCCTGTAGCGATGCTTAAGTCTATAAGAATACTTTTAGCCATTGCAGCTCATTATGATTATGAGATTTGGCAAATGAATGTGAAGACAACTTTTCTAAATGGAAATTTAACTGAGGATGTATATATGACACAACCAGAAGGGTTCACATCAGGAAATGGCAAAAAGGTATGTAAGCTTCAAAGATCCATTTATGGATTGAAGCAAGCCTCTGGGAGCTAGAACATACGATTCAATGAGACAATCAAAGAGTTTGGTTTCTCACAGAATGAAGATGAACCTTGTGTGTATAAAAGGGTCAGTGGGAGTGCAATTGTCTTCCTAGTTCTATATGTGGACGATATATTGATCATAGGAAATGATGTTTCTCCTCTCCAATATGTTAAAATATGGTTATCTAAGCAATTCTCCATGAAAAACCTTGGAGAAACATCATATATTCTGGTAATAAGGATCTATAGAGATAGATCCAATAGGTTTTTAGGTCTTTCTCAAAGTACATATATAGATAAAGTATTGAAGAGGTTCAATATGGATCTCTCTAAGAAAGATTTTATACCTATGGTGCATGGAAAATACCTTTCTAAGTCTATGTGTTCACAGACACTAGAGGATAGAGAGAGCATGAATAATAGAATATCATATGCATCTATAATTGGTTCTATCATATATGCTATGTTATGTACACGTCCAGATGTAGCATTTGCTTTGAGTGTCACAAGCAGATTTCAATTCAATTTTGAAGAGGAATACTGGGAAGCTATCAAGAATATCCTTAAGTACTTGAGAATGACTAAGGATATTCTTGGTATATGGGGAGGGTAGTTTGGAAGTAAATGGGTATACAGATGCCAACTTCTAATCTGACAAAGATGATTATAAATCACAGTCTGGTTTTGTATTCATAATGGAAGGAAGGGCAGTTAGTTGGAAGAGTTCCAAATAAGAAACAACTGCTGATTCCATGACAGAAGCTGAGTTCATTGCTGCTTCAAAAGCAGCCAAAGAAGCAGTTTGGATCAAAAAATTCATATCTAAACTAGGAGTGGTGCCTAGCATTGATGATCCGATTCCTTTATATTGTGACAACAATTGAGCCATTGCGCAAGCAAAGGAACCACGGTCTCATCAGCGATCCAAGCATGTTCTCAAACGCTACCATCTCATAAGGAAAATAGTAGCTAGAAATGATGTGAAAATAGAAAAGGGTCCCCACAAATGATAATGTGGTGGATCCCCTCACTAAATAACTTTTTCAGATAAAGCACGATCACCATATAAATAGCATGGGTCTAAGACATATTAGCGATTAGCTTTAGTGCAAGTGGGAGATTGTTAGAGAGTATACCCTAGAGCCTATGTAAAAGGGATGTATTTCATATGTATGAATTCATATTCTTAATAAAAGGCATCATTTATTTATTAATGCTATATTTAAATGCATGAGTTTGTAAATCTTAAATTAATAAATGAAGTCCTTGATATTATAAACACAATGCAAAGACAATCATGAAAGTGTTCATGATATGAGATGTCTATTGCATGCAAATGTGTTAATATCTAAATATCCATAGTCATAAAATTAACAAGATAGGACATTGTTAATTCGGACAGACTAGCACATGTTATGCTTCTTGAATGGTTCAAGTAGTGGTTCTCATAACTGTGATCATGAAAGATAATCAAAGCTAACATGTGGATGCTTGTTAGAAGAACAAGTTCATTGGAGACCTGGAAAGAGAATCCTCACATGGATATTAAATCTATGTCAATGAGGAATCTCTTCATAGCGGTTGTGCAAGTATCCTTAGACTTGAGATCACTAAAGTTGTCTTAAGTAGCAAGTGGTATACTGACTCCATAACTGATTACTTCCAACTTGGGGTGAACATAGTTAGGAGGTTAGGTATATCAT
This sequence comes from Excoecaria agallocha, assembly GCA_037975025.1. NCBI lineage: Eukaryota > Viridiplantae > Streptophyta > Magnoliopsida > Malpighiales > Euphorbiaceae > Excoecaria > Excoecaria agallocha. Next base: position 50,370,675 of record CM075812.1, read on the forward strand.
GACCTACTTGAAGATAGTTGAGTGATTAACAAGGGATTCACCATCCCAGATTTATTAAGAAAAGTTATCTCGCATGATTCTATAATTACCTTGTTCAGAGAATCTTTGGCCAGAGTAATATGCCAAGATGATAGGGATCCATGAAGGGCATTTTGGAAACAATGGTTAAATTAATAAAACATACATAATTAGATTTATATGAGTTGAAAGAAATGCATACTCAGAATCTAATTGAGATAAGAGTGGTGAAAGGAGTAATTGCATGGTAACTCTTTCTATGGAAGGGTATAGTCAAATCACTTGACTTTCCTGATATTTGGGTAGTCATGATGCCTAACAAAAGGCCAATCATGACTTGTATAATAGTGTATCATAAATATCAATAGGGATTGATAGAATGATTTAAAGAAGTTTAAATCATGCGAGTTTTGAATAGAACTCACAATTACATATTATACCGCCAATATGGACAGGAACCCAATAGGTCACACACATATAGAGAAAATAATAAAATGATAAAATGACAAGGATAATAATATTTAATATTATTATGGGAATAGAGAAATGAATAAGAGAATAATTAATTAAAGAGTTAAATTAATTATGATTAAGTAAAATTGTTAGCATAACTTTTTAGAAATGTTCTGTAAAATAGACCTAATTGAAATATTGTATTTCATAATTAATTATTATTGGACTATAAGTGTTATAGGGCTGATATAATAATTAATAGATCCATTGGAAAAAATAATGGAGGCCTAAAAAATTGAGTTTGGCGTGAAACCCTTCCTCGCAGAAACCCTTCAGAGGAAGGGTTTTACGCCACCTTCTGGTAGAAGGCCTTGGAGGTCTAATTCTTGGATCAAAATAAATTAAATATATTTTATAAGTGTTATGAGCCTACATATTTAATTTGGGTGGATTTGGAATTTATTTGGGTGATTAAATCCAAGTGTATGCATGAAGGGCCTAGTTTGTGGGTTTTATATATAGTCTTTTATGAAATGATTTAAATTGGATTTAATTAAGCCCAAATAAATTATTAATAATTTCAGAAGCCCATTTAATATTTCTCCAGTAATTTTAAAGAGCTCAATCCCTTTATGAAGTTGAATTTTTAAAATAACTATAAAAATCCAAGTGATAGGGATTTTTTTAAGGTTAAGTGAACAATTAAGAGAAAAGAAATTCTCTTACTCTCTCAACCTTAGCTTCCACCCCCCTTGCTAGCATCAAGGAATTTCGGCCAGCCTTTGTGTTCCTCCATTGTTGGTTTATTCAATTCTTCTCTAGTGTGGATTACTAATTAGAGGTGTTTAATTTTGGATACTGTGGTTTGCGATAACCCAGTGAGAAGGAAAATCAACTGTTCAACAAAAATCAAAGGTGATTTTTCTTATTCTCATTAATATATATATTGTAAATTCATGGCAAGATCAGATCTATTGGTTAAAAATTTTTAAATTCCGTTTATGTATGAGATGCATGTAACCAATAATTCCTAACAATTTTCTTCAGGAAATGATTTCCATGTTCGTAAATTTACAAAATTAATGGACGAGGTTAAGGAACTGGACATTGATTCATACAACTGGTCAATGTTGAACTCACTGGACAAGTGGACACTGTCTCATGATAATGGCCATTGATACGGTAATGCAACAACCAATATTGCGGAGTGTATAAATAGTGTATTAAATGGTGTTCGAATGATGCCTGTTTGTAGTGTTGTGGAACATGTTTTTGCACGGGTTGGTTAAATTTATTAATGATATAAGGATGATGTATCAATCTCAGATAGCTACGGGCCATACACACACGCAAAAATGTATGGAGGAGATGGCCATATGTGCTCAAAAAGCTATTGGCCATAAAGTAGATAGCTTTGATCGACAAATAGGATTATTCACTGTCCGGACAAAAAATCTAAAAAGTAAGAGAAAAGGTAATAACACACATTGTGTTTATTTGGATTTTCTTACAAGTGAATGTGGGAAGTTTCAAAAGACTAAAATGCCTTATTCTCACGCTATAGCAGCCTGTATGCATGTATGTGTTGATATGTGGAGATACGTTGACAAGTGTTATAAGCTATATGAGGCCTTAAGCTGTTATAATTCATTTTTCCAACCACTTGAGCATCGTGATTATTGGGAGCCATATGTGGTGCCAAATTTAGTTCTAAATTCAGAGCTTATGAGGAAAAAAAGTAGGCCTTGCACGTCTAGATATCGAAATAACATGGATAGAAGAGACTGAACGAGGCCAAACCGATCTGCACTTTGTAGAAATAAGGTTCATAATCGGAAAACATGTCCAAATTTATCCGGTCCATCAGAGTATACATCAACGTATCCATGAATGTTCAATACTTATATGTATGTATGTTCAAGTTATTATTAATTATGCATTTATAAACGTTAAGTTGTTGGTTATATTTATTTGATATTAAAATACATAACAATATTACAATAAATATAAGAATTTGTTATTATAGACTTGCAACATTCAATACGTAGAATCTAATGAAATAGATGTGATCCCATTCCACATCTAGGTCTCCTTCGTTGTCTTTCCGGATACCTTCTTTGTTGCATATGGAGTTGTGGGTTACTGTTGCCTTCACCACCAACCTGAGGGACATTCATATCTTGTGCGTCACCTGAGGTAGTTTGGCTTGATCGTGCATCACCACTAACTACATCATTGACCAAATTAGAAAATAATGGTGACTGTCTCATGTTACCTTGTTAAGGAGATTCATGATGTGAACCAAATATTCTTTGAAATATGTCATGTTGAGACACATCAACAGATGATGCATAATCAGTATTGAATGTAGGAATTCTAAATGAACCAAGTATCTGCATCCTATCATTGTCCTTGTACATCTAACCCCTAAATTCTGTCTACTTATAACTTGTTGACCCAAATTCTGTCTGATTATAACTTGTTGACCCAAAATTCTGGACAAACATCGGTATGGTGTATGTTTCTTCATTACTTTATACTACATCAAAAGGCCATGACATGGGGGATGGAATTTGCTCAATGTTTGGATCATGATATATCCGAGGGATATTTTCACGCCTCTCAATCATTCTAGCCCGATTGCAACGTGATCGAAAGTCTACAAACCATTGTTCCATTGGGGGAATAGTGAATGGGTTAGGCCCCGGATTCTTGGATAATCAATTACTAATCTATCTGAATGACCAATTGCACCAAGGATGTTTTCAAATATCCTTCTGTTATTTATATCGTCCCTTTGATCATGAACTAATCTTTCAATCCCATCAGCCTAGAAAAAAATAATAATTAATAATATTAGTTAATTAAAATCATCAAAACAAAAAAAAAGAAAAATGAATGAACTGCTTACAATTATTGCACGTCATGCACCTCGGGGGGTTATCCAATGTCTAGTGCGTTGGTTATACCATTGCATGTATTCACATTGATTAGTCAAAATTTATCTCGGGTTTTGAACATTAACAACACGATTATGATGGTTGTCCGACGCATTTATAAACATTGCAAATTCAACTGTCCAATCTTGAATAAAGGGCGAATAAGAAATTGGCTAATCAAATCCAAATTGTCGCACCACTCTATCTGCATGGTGCCATTCAATAATATTAAAGCAGACCAGTGGTACGATTGACATCTAGCATGCCTGTCCATTTCTACAGTACTTTGGAAGCATATTGATTGTGTTGATGTAAGGCTCCCACTCGAACTATCACACAAAATTAACAAACTATAACACGCTTAACAATATTATCGATATTAAACCATAAATCTTTATAGTTACACTGAACTTGTTCGATGGACTACGTATCTAACAAATCTCAATATGCGTGTATATCCATTCTATGAAGATTACGCATATTCAATGGTTTGTCCACCAAAATTAATTGCACCATCGATTAAACGTACATTTTTTGTGAAATTAAAAATGATGAAAATTTATTCAAATTTCAAATAATACCTAAATCCGTATGGCATGACTTCATTTAGCTCACATGGTTGGATGTGTTCTGGCCTAAGCTGAGGAAATCGATCCCATGCTCATATTTGTAGCGGTTGCAAATAACTAGCAACTCCTTTAGTGTTAGGGCGAGTGACCTTGCAAAGATCTCTGTACAGCCAATCAAGACAAACTAATCCCCAACTATATTGCCTAACATAATCCAAATCCTCCAGAAAAGGAAGAAATGTAAGGCAACACATTACACCCTAAGAGTAATTGGGTGTGTTTGATGTATATAGTGAAGGTAATATGAGGAGATATGCATTGAAAATATAAAAAAGGACACAGAAGGAATTAAATGAAATGGAATAAGTGTACAAATTAGAGAGAATGTGACATTAAGGGCTTAATTAAAAGTGTAAAGTAAAAGAATTGTGATGAAAATTTGAAATAAAGAAAGATGAGAAATGAAATTAAGAAACATAAGTTTAAAGAGGGATTAAAGTGAATTTTGCCAAGATTTTATTTGAACCACCAATGGGGAAGTGACATGAATATTTCTAGAAACAAAAAAAAAGAGATAAGTTATAAGAAAGGGAGAAGGAGAGGTGGCCGGCCATATTGGCCACAAACACAAAGTTTTATTTAGTTTATTTTGTGTTTCCATCTTTTTCTCTCCTCAAGTCCAAGAAGATGCTGCTTCAAGTAGAAAAAAGGGCTGAGGATGGTAGAAATGAAGAGCAAGAGAAAGAGAGATAGAAAAAGATGAACTTTGGTGCCCTAATAAGGTTTGGGAGTTATATTATTTTTTATGTGTTTTTAGTTGAAATAAATTTCTCTATATGCTTTGGATGATCTATAGTTGATTTTTGAATGAATATTTGAATGTATAGTGCATGAGGAAGATGATTTGTGCCTTAGAAAGTGAGTTGATGAAAATCTATTTTTGGTTCACATGAACTAGTCTTAGTAAAACTGGTATAGCTCCCTCTATAAAAATCTGATTGATGTGATTCAAGTTGGATATTAAATTTAAGACATAGATCTAAAACTTTGTATAAGAAACCGGGACCTAAATCTATCTCTAGAGTGTCCAAAAATAAGCTTGAAGTGGAAAGATCCCTGTTGTCCGTCCCATGTGAACAGTCTTCGGTTTTTAGTGAAATTCTTGAGATTTAAAAGTCTGATTTGAGTGATTTTTAATGTTTTAAAAACTAGAGACATATTGGAACAACTTTGTACAAGACAACTTTCCCTGAAAATGACTTTTTATGGGTCAAACATGGTTTAGAAGGTGAGATAGAAAATCTATCTTTGAGCGATTTTAGGCATCACGGTTACTATGAGTTTCATAGTAACCGTGAGGCAATCCAGAACCAAAATGCACCCTATCTCACGATTACTAAGCATTTCATAGTAACCGTGACCCTTTTAAAAAGTGTAGAACACGGTTATTACTCATCTGGTAATGACCGTGAGGTAGTTTGGCGTAGTCCAAACCCCGAGAGTGCAACTAGGTCACGGTTACCATGAATTTGGTAGTAACCGTGACCCTACCCTGTTTTTCTTAAACTTGATTTTAAAGTCTCAAATTGTTATTAAAGTGTGTTTAAGCCTTCCTAAATGCTTTTAGAGTGTTTTAAGTGCAAAACAAGAGTAATAAATGATGCGAAATGAGTGAGAAGCATAATGAATTAATGAAGCAGAGTTAAACATACACTAAGTCTTAATGCATAAGAATTTGTAAAATAAATTAATATGAGTGACATGGTATAATAAAATGATTGCATAATTTATTGAATGTGTTAATGTTAATTGTTAAGTGTATTTGAAGTTTAAGTGAATAAGTTATTGATTAGTGGTTTTGTTACATGCTTTAATTGATGTGATATATCAAGTTTGATAGCTTTTAATTATTAAAGACTATTTATAAGCCTAAATTTCACATAGTAGTGGATAGATAGGCATGCCTATAAAGGGCATAGTGATTTCAATTGCTAGTGTAGTGTTGTCATTGGAAGGTGATTAGTGTAGTGTTATCACCGAAAGGTGGCTAGTGTAGTGTTTGATACCTTTTGGTATCTAGTGAACCGAGACTTTTATGTCTCTAGTGCAATATCTAGTGTTTGTACCCGTATTCACCATTTATGAGAATTCAGGCAATGAAAGTGATTTGATTGATGAATAGTGATAAGTGACAAATAGTTTAAGTGTTACATGGGCTTATGCTAGTGTTAGTGCTTTATGATAATGTTAGTGCTTTTCAGTGAATATTGAAGTGTAAGTGAAAAACTGTAGTGTGATTGTTATTGAATGTATAATTGCTATTGAGAATGGTTAATGCATGTACTAAATAAGAGTGACATGTTATTATGTTATATGTATTAGCATGTTCTATTGATTGTGTTTGCAACTTCGATAAGAAGTCAAGTGTACTGTTTACTCCCCACTGAGCCATTGCTCAGCACGGGTGCAGGTACACAGGTGCATAGAAGTGTTTTCTTAAGTCAACATCTGCAGGCCACTAGAAGGGAAGCGAGTGAGGGTTAATTTTGATAATGTATTATTTGTAAATGTATAATGTATATAAAGTTTTGAATGTGTATGTAATGAACCAAGTTGTAATTGTACTTTAAAATATATGATATACCAGTTGTATAAATGTATTTTGTGCAAGTAATTTAATAAAATAATAAGTATTTTAAAAAGTAATAAGAGTGGTCATTACAAGAAACATCAAGTGTACCAAATATGAATTTTGTGATCAAAATAATAATCCACCAAAACATCTTAGCATCCATACCCTTGCATGCTGGCGCACCAACTTAGGTGGTGCATCATCAGGCAATTCACTGAATGTTGCATCCAACCATGTCAATTTTACTTTACCTCCACGCAATTCATTTTATGGAGGAACTGCTCCTAGTAGATTCTGACAAATATTCATCCAATCCAAGTTTGTTCTCCTTATAACCGGTTCACCCTCAACTTGTAAACCTGTTAAAATTGCAACATCTTAAAGTGTAATAGTTGCTTCACCACACGTGAGATGAAATGTATGTGTTTTAGGTCGCCACCTCTCAATAAGCAATGTGATTAAATTTCAGTCTAATTGAATCACACCAATATTCATTATTCCAATAAAACCAGCTGCTGTTATATAGTGCAAAATCCTTGGATCGATATTGGTAAAATGTTCATCCACACTGCTCCTTCTTGTTCTCAACAATTCTCTCTCAGCCTTAAATATAAATAAAACAAGTCAATCCATATTGTTAAAATTAAAATATATCATTAAAACATCTCGATATGTGTAATATATATAAATAAATAATTTATTTTACTGAATTATTCCATATTGCATCTGAACGGTCTCTCCCTTGTATTGTTAACAATTTGCCATTAATAAGACCTGGATTTATTCGTGCAGCTCCTAAATGTCGATCCATGTTTAAATCTGAAATGAATTTAACATCATCCATGTTGAATTAAAGGTTACATTTTATTATTGTTTACACTTTCTTCATATGTGGCCATATGTCTCCATATTTATTGCAAATAAATTAACTTTTTATGTCAACAGTTTATTATGGTTGCACAAAAAGTTAAAATTAATAAATCCCAAATTATGAAATAATAACATTAAATAATTTTTCTCTAATATTGATATAAAATACTTAAAATATAAAATGCACTAAAGTTCATAACATAATACACTGCCATTCTCATTGATAGAATACTAATTTATAACAATCCCCCTACTTAACATAATATTTAAGCCATAAATTATAATTATACCATTTACAATAAGTTCTTTGATCCATTGGAATTGTATCTCTTATTTTTAAAAATTCTTCATCACTCACTATAATGGCTTCCTTCGCAAAAATGAGAACAAAATCCCTATATTTTTCCACATCAGGCATATTCCAAATTTATATAATTAACATATCAAACAAAAATTTTTAAATCATACATTATTGGTAAAAATTTTAAAAATTATCGTTCAACCAACTAAAATTCTTGATAAAGGGCTAACATCAATATTTACCAAGGTATATAAATTTCTAACACAAGAAAATGGACTAAAAAATTTTTGTCCCAACTAATGATGATTGACAGATTATATATTATCATGCAACAATTGTTTTCATTTATTTACTACTAATAAAATAACATACCATAATTTTTATACCAACTTTAAATATATTTCTCATTTTTATGTATAATAATACAAATAATTAAAAATAAAAATTATAGAAACTTACCTTCACAAATATTGATTGGAATTATATTTGTAACTCAAAAGATATCTACATTATAAAAAATAAAATTTAAATTATTTATATATTAATAATTATAAAATAATAATTAAGGAGAAATTATAATTAAAACTAATTTATATTACCTTCCTTATATTTTGATGATAGAAGTTGTAAGGAATGAAAGGAAGCACAATAGCAAGGAACAAAAGAAAGTTAAAGGAAATACACAAAGTGAAAGAAAATGAAAGAGGGAGACAAAAGAAGAAACATTTTAGCCCTTTTATAGTTAAAAAAATTGAAAAAATTCATTTTTTCCCATGCCTCAACTGCAGGACACAAGAATTACTGTGTGGCCTGTAGCGCACAGTAATTTCCATGCACCTTTGCAAAGAAAAAAAATTAAATGATGGAAAATGACGGGGGGTTGCCGTTTTCTGACAAGCGAGCCCCACCTCCAATAATTCATTTCCCGCGCCATCGAAGCCACAAAATGATGCCGTCTTTGTCTGCACCAAACGATGCCATCCAGTTCCCTCTCGCAGATGCGCTCATCCTCCTCTAAAATGGCGCCGTTTTAAATAGTGAAAAACAACACCTTCTTCTGCCATTTTCTACGCAAAATATAGAAAAGGACAGCTGGGCCCCACTTGAGGGAAAACGACAACCTAGGTTGCCATTTTTTAGCACACCATTTTCCTAATTATTTCAAAAGTCACACCAATTTCCTAATTAATTTCAAAAGTTACACCAAAAAAAAAAATAAAACCCCTATTTTTCTTCAAGAAATTTTGCAATTTTTGGTATACAAAATGGGTTTCTTGAAGCATAATCATATAATCATTAATATATCAACCTAAATTGTTGAGATTTTCATATTGTAATTCGGTTTGCCCATATATAATCATCGTCACTAACTTGATTTTAATTTTATTGATGAAGTAACTCACAAACTTATAGTGTTGAAAAAAAATCATAATTTGCGGATGAAAAAAATGGTTTTTTTAGTGGATTGTAAAAGTTCCTTAGAATGAGGAGATGTTACCAAAAAAGTGAATTTAAAAAAAATATATATATAGGGTGAAAACCATAAGGTTACGTTTGGTTCATTATACTGTATTAGCCTGTATAGTATTAATCTATATAGTATTAGCATATATAGGATTAACCTGTACAGTATTAACCGATATTATATTATACAATGTTTGGTATAAAATTGTATTATTCTATACTATTTTATACTGTGTTTGGTATATAACATTGTACTGTATTATTTTTTAAAAATAAAAAATTATGTAAAATTAAACCATTTTTAATGTTACCAATTAAGACAAAAGTATTAATTATAAATTATAATTTTTCGTAAATTAATCATTTTTTTAAAAAAGCACAAATTTCTTGAAATACAAATGTATGTGAGTAGATAAATTAAATATTAAATAAATAATAATATTTAATTATAAAGTTGAAATATATTAACAAATGACAACAAACCTATTCATACAACTAATTATATTAGCTGAAATATATTTAATTATCGATTTCAAAGCCTATCCAATAAAAAAAACTTCATGCAGAAAATAACCTATTCATACAACAGGTTACTATGAAAATTTTAACTTCAATATCATGTGCACATTTCAGTCCTTTAGTCCAGAATGGCTACAAGCATAAAACAAACTTAAGAAAGTAACATCAGTTGTCCCTATACCTTCTTGCTCCATCTTGTGAAATAGGTCATTGGCTTCCTCTCCTCATCCGTGGTACCCATAAGCAGCAATCATGGATCTCCATAATACAACATCATCATCATTTTTGCATTCCAAAAGAACTTTCACTGAATCTTCTAAACACCCACACCTAGAATACATGCTAATCAATGAGCTAATAACTGCAACAACTGAACAAACACCAATTTTGATCACTTCAGCATGAATTTGCTGACCATGACCCAAAGCCACCAATTCTGAACAAGAACTTATTACACTAGCAAGAGTGATGTCATCAGGTCTGAAACCTGTCATTCTCATCATATTGTAAAGGTCTAGACATCCTCAGAGAAGCCATTTTGAGCTTTTCTAGCAATAAGGGTATTCCAAGCTACAACAGTACGATTTGGCATAGTTTTAATAACTCTCTCTCCTTCCTATAAGCCTTTGCTTTTCATATACATATGAGCCAAGGAGCTACCAACAACCAAATTGAATTCAAACCCACATTTCATCACATAAGCATGAACCTGCATTCCTGCACAGATAGATTTTAGGCTCGTATAGCCCTTAAGCACACTGCCTAGTGCGAACTCATCTAGAGAAAAACCCAACTTATACATTTCCCTGAAAAAATCCAAACCCTTCTCTTTATGCTCAAACCGGGTCAACCCAGCAATTACAACATTCCAAGAAGCACCATTCCTTTCGGGCATTTCTTCAAATAACTTACAGGCACCCTTCAAATCTCCAAACTATATACACCCATTAATCAAACTATTAAAAGACATGATGTTCCTCTTCGACATAGAATTGAACAACGAAAAAGTTGTTTCCAATTCTTTGATTTTGGAGTACATGTTTAAAAGGTAATTTTTATCAAACTTGTCTTTATAACACCCACATGTAATTACCAAAGAATGAAGTTTGTTCCCCACTGACTAATGACTGCCACTCACAAATCCACCACCATGAAATTACAACATCATCAGCAGCTTTCTATGAAACTTTTCGGGGGCTAGTGAGTAGCCACAGTAAGTGGGCACATCATTTTTTATTGAAGAACCCAATGAAGACGTTATGATTGTTTTAGGAACAAAGATACGAAGGGAGAGGGAAGAGAGGGAAAATAAGGAGGACACAGAGTGAAGAATGCCTAAGAAACCAAACCTAGTAAATTTTGGAGATTACGGATTTGATCAATCCAACTGAGCAAAATTTGATTATAAAATTGAGATGAACGAAAATCCAACTCTAGAAATCGTTCGATTGAATAAAAAAAGAAACAAGAAAAACTCGCTGAAAATGAAGAAATTGAAATAAAAACAAAGGAAAAGGAAATAAATACCCTTTGGAGTGGAGAGATAGTCATCGGAGTTGAGACACAGATGCCGTCAACAACGGTAACAACCATTGGAATTGAGAGAACGGTAGAGACGAATGCAATAATACTATATTTATCGTATTAAATAAATCCAACCTCTAGGGCGCATTATTTATTGTATTAAATAAATCCAACCTCTAGGGCGCAATAATACTATATTCTCTTGGATTATATTATCCTTGTATTATTTTTTAAGATAATTAACCAAACATTGTATAAGCATTAGTGTGTACTATATAATACTGTCCTCTCCATAATACAGGGAAAAAACATAGCCTAAAAGGGCTAAACATGTGAAAATTTGCAATAATCTCAAAATGGGTGCAAATTGAAGAATTGTATCCTAATGCCACCATTTTCTGATTATATTTCAAAATTTTGTCCAAGAAACTTAATTCATTTACAAAAGTGTTACCTACATCCTGGACCCATACTTCACAAATTGGCATACCTGTGTTAAAGGAGATGATGGGATGCCTACCTCTTTTTGTTGTCTGGAACATATCTCTATACAGTTTTTAGCAAGCTTGATTGAGCCACCAAATTGTATTATGCAACATTATTTTTTAGCTTCAGAAAATGCTTCAGATCGTTTCCCTCTGCTATAAAGCCTTTGTTTTTTTTTCTTTTCTTTATTCGCCATGGTAGATCATTGGTGTTTTTGCAGCATTTCTTTGCTTTGTAGAAAAGATTCAATGGAAGCGGGAAGTTTTCCTGTCAATAGTATCTTTAGTTCCATAATTCTGCGGAGCATTAATCTTTTCTAATCCATCAATTTTTGATTCACATTGCTCGTAAACTAAGAAGGCCATAAACATAAAAACCAGAGCTGCATTTAGTTCCAAAGGAGGTAAAATTTAAGAACAGTAAGGTAATAACAACAGAAGTCCATATAAAATTAAAATTGGAGAACAAATGGTTTCTTACCTACGCCTACCACCATAGCCGGAGATTGCAATGTGATTAACTTGAATCAGTAGATAAACAGCAGCCTGAATTTGTTTATAGGAATGGTTAACAAGAGATCGATTTCATAATAATACACCTCCAGTACAAAAGTAGTTGTACTGATAATGGGATGCACATCCACTACAACGCATTTTATTTCTCTCTGGAGAATTCATATTGGTCAGATAATAATTAGAATGACACAGAGCAAAGTCCCATATTGCAAGTTGCTACTCCTATGACTGTTTAGTTTTGAGTTAAACAGAACAACCCGACCAAATAAAAAATACGGTCTAAATGGTTTTGAAGTCGGGTTGGATTGCATTGGTAATTTTAACATTAAAGAAATAACCCGACCATTTTCTTCGTTCTCTCGATGACCCAGACTTTTTTCTCCCATTTCTTAAATGATGGCTACCTAAATTAGAACCCTAATCTCAATCGAATTATTCTTAATCGACCTGTGCCATTGACACAAGAGGAAGCAAAGGAGATTTTGTAGCAACAAATATAATGAAACTTTATTATCTTTTTGCTCTTTCGACTCTCTCCCTCTGTATCCTTCTTATCTTTCTCTGTTTAGAGCTTTCTCACTTGAAATCTGGGTTATCTCAGGGCAAAAGATCGGAGCTGCCTTTCTCTATTATGAGGATAATTTATTAATTTTCCCTCACCATCTTGTCGCCGCTAATCGGAGTTGTCACTGGTGGCATCTGCTCTATTTCATTATAGAAGGTAAATTCTGAGCTCATATCATTAGAGCAATTATCATTCATCTCTCTCTTCAATTTGTTTCAATTGGTTCGATTTCATAGCATTGTGTTCTCTCTTTTTGTTTTTTTTCTCCATTTATTTATTTTACAGCCATTTTTTTTCTATTTTCTTGATAAATGTTAAGTTTATTGTCTTTCCATAATATGAATTAAATTTTGAATTGCTTCTAATATTTTGATTCATAGCTTACATGGTATTCATTTTCAATTTGTTTTGCTTCTTCTTTTCAAGTTCAATTGGAAATTTGGACTGAATTTTTCCTTTATAACGCTGAATTAAGATTATAATCCATCTCATTGGAAGCTTGACACGATTGCGTATATGATGGCTGAAAGAAATATACGTCACAACATATTACAAGAAGTAAAAATAAATACCTCTCGTAGCGCAGATACTTTGAAGTGGAAATTGTTTGTTTCACATCATCGGCACACCTTTCAACCACATGTCACAAATCTCGGGATGAAATTTTTGATCCACGAACTAAAATCCCCACAAACAAAGAGAGAATACACATGTGGATAAAATTCGATAAAGTTTCGGTATGAGAAATTTTTTTTGCACTTAAGAACTTAATTTTTGGTCCTATTTATAGGGCTCAAATTAAGGTAAAATTAAATTTTCTTAATTGGTATGAATTATATTGGCAGTTATAATTTAATTATTAAGAAAATAATTTCCTATTTAACCTAATTCAAATTAGGTAACTGTCCACATAAATACACACTAAGGCAAATTCCCTAATTAAGGGAATTTCTAATATGGAAGTAATTCCATATGTATTATTTCCTGTTCTGATATTTTTTTGTTTATATCGGGACCAATTTTTTATCTGGGAGTAATGGGCGCATCCCAAACTCCTTCATCTCCTACTCGCCGATGACGAAATGATTTTCAGTCATTATACCCAATCATACATGTAGATAGTTCGTGTGATTGGCATGTGTCGAGAACACTAATGCTATACACGTATTAGAGATATATAACATCTCGAAAAATAAGATCTTCTCATAATTATATGCCAAACCTTTAACGATTTTCTCACATCCATTATTTTATCCCATGATCTCATAAAAAAATAATTTTTGTATTCACTATTGTGTCTCTGTTTATAGAGACAACAATAGGTATACCAGTGAACCACAAAACCACCAAATATGATTGAAAAATATCTTTCTCATTTACTATATTCCGTCCATCATGGTCTAATTTATTTTCTAGTTAGATCTACCAGACTGAAATTTTTTCGTGATCATTTGGAGACTAACTAAGTAGCCACACTGAACTATACTTTTAGTATAAGTTAAGAGTTTTGAGAGTCGAAAGATAAGGTCTCATACTAGGGAGAAATTGAGATCATTTACATAAGATTCCTTTCCCTTAGTCAATTCAAGCACACATGGTATGATGCATGTGTTATGATGTTCTTTCCTTTCCCCTAAAGGAATGCATGTCTTATTATTATTTAACACCATATAGAAGCATAAGGTTCTAATGTACTGAAGCATTTAACTTTAGTCCACTTTCTTCAGGACTACTTCTGGCTTTTGGATAGAATATGATAGTTACGTTTAACATATTATTGGATCATTTTTAATCCTATTTTGGATCTTAATCTAAAGCACACAACCCCATGTGTGTTTTTATCTTGCACATTAACAAAACTTATCTTGTAATTTTTAGGTTTTCAAAATTGATTTTGTAATAAAAAATTACCTCATATTATTCTTTGTTAACTTATTAACAAAAGTAATGTAAATACCTGTGCGAGTAGGTTACTTCTCCGTTTGACATGCTCTATCTTATAACAGTAAATGTTCACATATCAAACATTCACACTCATGTATTTGCCAACAATGAAATCAATTATTATTATTCATAAATAATAATGTAAAATGATTATAATATATATCAAATCCTACACAAATCCTGACACCTAACGTGTCTCTCAAACACATCTTTTGATATAGGTTTAGTTAAATGATATGATATCATATCTTGCATGTAAATATAATGAAAGTTCACTTCTCCTCATGCAACAATGTCTTTAATGTACCGATACTTAATGTCTATATGCTTTATCCTACTATGAAATTTTTTATCTTTAATGTAAGTTATCAATGACTGACTATCACTATAAATAGTCATAGGTTTCTCTAAGGCAATTACACTCAGATGGACCATAAATCATTTTAACCAAACTGCCTCTTATACTGCAGCTAAAGAAGCAACAAATTTTGCTTCCATTGTGGAAAGGGTTACACAGGTCTATTTCTTACTACTCCATGAAATGGCATCCTTGCTTAGCAAGAATATATAACCTAATATGGATTTTTTCTCATCCATATCTCCTCCCCAATCAACATCCGTATGTTCTCTCAAATGCAGATCCTTTCCTTAAAAACAAAGAGAATAATCTGCGATACCTTTGAGGTATCTAAGTATCATTTTTACCACCTTCCAATGTGCTTCGCCTGAGTTAGATTGATATCTACTTACCATGCCAACAACATAGCATATATCAGGTCTGGTACACAACATTACATACATCAGACTTCCTACGGCACTGCCATACGGAACGTTCTTCATACGTTTTATCTACTCGTTCGTCTCAAGACACATACTTTTGCTAAAAAAACTAGTTCTTAGCAATGGATTGTCAATGGGTTTACAATTTTGCATGTTAAATCGTTCAAGAACTTTGTTAATGTATGTCTCTTGAGATAGCGACAATAACCTTCTTAAGCGATCCCTTGAAATCTTAACTCCAAGGATATAATTTGCTTGACCTATATCTTTCATCTCAAAGTTGGATGATAACTAATATTTTATTAGATTTATGTATTCTTTGTCATTCAATGCTATCATCTCTCTTACCCAAATTTCCTGTCTTTTGGCATTTGTCACATTGTGCCACAAACGTTTTTACATCTTGAAATAATGTTGGCCAATAGAATCCACATTCAAGAACAAGAGCGGCCATCTTCTGACTACCATTATATCCTACATACAAAGCTGAATGGCAATGAGATAAAATATCAAGATACTCATTTTCACTTACACATCAATGCAAAACTCCATCTCCGTAAATTTTAAACAAATATGGCTCCTCCCATAGATAATGTTTGATATCATTGAAAAACTTCTTCCTTTGCTGAAAATATAAACCATAAGGCGTAATTTCTACAACAATATAGTTAGCATAGTCGGCATACCATGGTGTATTAAGATAACTAACTAACATTAATGACTCATCAGGAAACTCTTTATTTGTTTCATCATCATCACCTATAGGCCCATCCTCATTCTCTAGTTTTGACAAGATATCGGCCACCAAATTCTTACTATCCTTTTTGTCTCATATTTCAATGTCAAATTCTTGTAATAAAAGAATCCAGTGAATTAACCTAGGTTTAGCATCCTTCTTAGCAAATAAATACCTTAAAATCGCGTGATCCGTAAAAATAATAACTTTAGATCCCAACAAATATGATCTAAATTTATCACAAGCAAACACAACACCAAGAATTTCTTTTTTTTGTGGTTGTATAATTTAATTGAGGACCCAATAGAGTGTGACTAGCATAGTAAATAACATGCAACTTCTTATCTTTTCGCTGACCTAAGACACATCCTACAACTAGGTCATTTGCATCACATACTATTTCAAAAGGAAGGTTCCAATCTGGTGAAATTATGATAGGTGCACTTATGAGAGCTTTCTTTAATCTCTTAAAAGCTACTAAACATGCATCATTAAAATTGCAAGGAATGTCTTTTATTAAGAGATTAGTCAATGGCTTTGCAATTAAAGAAAAATCCTGAATAAATCTTCTATAAAAATCAGCATGTCCTAAAAATGACCTCACACCCTTTAGTGTAGTAGATGGGGGTAACTTCTCAATCAATTTTATCTTAGACGTATCCACCTCAATCCCTTGCCTTGCAATTTTATGTCCTAATACAATCTCTTTCTTAACCATAAAATGACATTTCTCCCAATTGATCACTAAATTTGTCTCCTTACATTTAGCCAAGACTCTATCTAGGTTATTTAAGCAAAGCTCAAATAAATCACCATACACAAAAAAGTCATCCACGAAAACCTCTATTATCTCCTCAATCATATCCCCAAATATGGAAGTCATTCACCTTTTAAAAGTTACGGGTGCATTACACAAACCAAAGGGCATCCTCCTATATGCAAAGGTACCATAGAGACAAGTGAAAATTATTTTCTCTTGGTCACTAGGGTAAATAAAAATTTGAAAATAACCCGAGAAAACATTAAAAAAGCAATAATGAGAATTACCAGCAATCCTTTCTAACATTTGATCTATAAATGGTAAAGGAAAATGATCCTTCCTAGTGGAAGCATTTAATTTTCTATAATCAATGCAAACCCTCTACCCTGTGGTCATTCTAGTAGGAATCAAGTGTCCATTCTTATTTCATACTATAGTGATCCCCCCTTTCTTAGGCACACATTGAATAGGACCAACCCATTAACTATCTGAAATAGGATAGATAATCCTAGCATCTAACAACTTAATGACTTCCTTTTAACCACCTCTTTCATGTTAGGATTTAACCTTCTTTGCCTGTCAGCCTCGGGTTCATAGCCCTCTTCCATATGAATTCTATGCATGACCATATTAGGGTTAATTCCCCTTAAATTTGAAATCTGCCAACCTATACTTTTAATTCTCTTCCTAACCTTTTGTAATAACATCTCCTCTTGCTTTTTCGTAAGACTATTAGAAATGATAATAGGTAAAGTAAAATTGGTTCCAAGAAACGCATACCTTAAATGACTAGGTAACTCCTTCAACTTCATATTAAGAGCACTTACAATTGACGGGGGCAATGGATCCTCACTTCGATGCAAAATTTCTGGCCTTTGAACACCTTGATCCATCTCATTATTGATCCCTTCATCATGAGATTCTGCCCTGGGATTTTCAATCCCTAACACTTCCATCACACATTTATCAATTACATCAACCTTCATGCATACATTTTCTTCCATAAGGTATTTTAATGCTTTGTCCATATGATACTCCACACTATCATTCCCCACTTTTAAGATTAATTTGCCTTCCAAAATATCAACTAAAGCCCTACCAGTATTCATGAAAAGTCTACCCAAAATTAATGGACAATTAGCGTCATAAGAAAAATCAAGTATCAGAAAATCAGCTGGTAATATAAACTTATCAACCTTGACTAATGCATCCTCAATAATACCATATGGTTTCTTTAAAGATTGGTCAGTAAGTTGTAACACCATAGAAGTAGATTTCACATCTTCTAGACCCAATTTCTTAAAGATTGAAAGTGGCATGAGGTAATACTAGCCCCTAAGTCACAAAAACACCTAAAAAACTCTATATCCCTTAAGGTACATGGAATAGTAAAGCTACTATAATCTTTCAATTTAGTCAATAAATTATTGGTGATAATTGAACTACATTCCTCAATCAAAGCAATAGTGGACCATCCTCTCAACTTTTTTTCTTAGAAATTAAATTTTTCAAAAATTTAGCATAATTGGGAACTTGGGTAATAGCTTCAACAAATGACAAATTAATATGCAAATTCTTTAATTTATCTAAAAAGTTAAGAAATTGCTTATCCGTATCCTTCTATTTCAAATGCTTTGAAAATGGCAAACGAGGTTGATAAATTGTGCCTTTTGAACCTTTCTCTTTCTCGCCCGCATCAAGTGTCACGCTCGTGACATTGTTCGGACTCCCCTTTGTCACGCTTGTGGGTCTTGTCACGCTTGCGACATAAGCATTCTCTCCCTCCTGAATTTCCTGCAAAACTTCATTCTTGTTAGCTGAAAAATTATTTACATATATCTTACTTGACCTAAGTGAAATAGCTTTTAACTGCTCCCGTGGGTTGTCCTCCGTGTTGCTTGGAATGAACCCTTGTAGTCTTAAAGGTAGCACACTCGCCAACTGACTCATTTGAACCTCTAAATTATGTATGGATTGTAATGGCCTCAACACTGGTCTGGTCAGGAACAGTAAATTCCGATGATGAATAGTGCATCCGGATCGAAAATCGGACCCGAAAGTGAAAAATATTTTATTTAACCATCGAAAAGTATTGGTCATGATGAGCCCGGGGTTGAAATTTAAAGTGAAATTAAGGTCATATAGACATCCGAAAGTCAAAAATATGAAAAAGTTAGCGAGTCAATTTCCCTGGTAGAGAAGGTGACTCGATTTTGCATAAATTTTTAAAAATAGCAAATGAACTCTAAAAAATTTCCAAAATTTGTATGTATCAATGAAATTTTATGTAGAATATTTTGGTGCAAAAAAATGAATTTTTCGGCGAAGTCGACAGTTGTCAAATCGAACCAGTTCGATTGAATCAGACCAGTAACGGACTCCGATTGAGCCGAAATTTTATGTACTACCTATTTTTGATATTATAAGAATTATAGAATTAAAATTGAAGAGGAGTGAAGTGAATAAGTGAGATAATTTTATGTGGACCTTTAGAGAAGTGAAATATGGCCTTAAAGAATTAAATCAAGCCCATTGAATCTTGGCCCAATTTTTGGCCTATATGGAGGAGTATATAAGAGGAAAGGATCTACAAAATTCCAGCATTTTCCAGCTGCATCTGCCCCCTCTCCCTTTGGCCGAACCACTTCTCCTTCTCCTCTCTCAAGATTTCTTCAAATTTTGCTCCATTTTCTTTGATATTCAAGCACCTCACCCCTAATTCTGTCCCTCTAGATCAGTAATCCAACTTCAAACCTTTGATTGGAAGAATTAAATCAAGTGATTTCAAGGAGGAAAGTTTAGGAATTCAATTAAGGTAAGAGAAATCTAAAGGATAAAATTTATTCTAAGGTGTTTCCTAGTATTTTAGGGTGTTTAGAATGCATTTTTGATGTTAAATTTAGCATTAAAGGTAAATAAAATAGAGTATTGATGGCTTTAAAATTCGGTTCCTTTAGGGATTCAAGGAGGAGAGCCATCCAATCCAACTAAGGGCAAGGAAAAGGAAGTATAAGCATCCTAAAGCAAGGAGAATATGTAAGTGACTAATAAATCTTAGTAATTTCTTTGATTTTAAATGAATAGCCTTTATGTAACTTAAGAAACTTATGACTAAAGTGGTGTATAACTGAAATAATGATAGACTAGTGTTAGAAGACCTTAATTAAGTGTGAATAAATGCTTAAATGAATGATTGAGTGAATATATAGTATGGTTCCTTTGTTGGCCGAATGGTATAATTAAGGAAACTAAAGTTTATTTGATGAATTTTCATGAAATTAAGCCTTTAAATGATGTTAGAAATAGAATAATACACATATAAATTTTTGTGGAATTTATAGAAATTAAATGAATATTTTAGAGATAAATTAACAATTATGTAAGTAATGAAAGTATTGAAATAATGTGAACTAATGTGTATTTTGTTGAGAAAATGAATGATATTGGTGAATTATGGTGAAATAATTCACAAATCTTGTGAAGGATTTGAAAATAGTAATTAATAAGGAAAATAAGTATAAGTAAGTAAAGAAATAATAAGAAAATGAAGCTTTGATTGAGATTTTAATGAAATTATGCCCTTAGAAATAGTCTGGCAGTGAAAACCTAGTTCAGGATATAATTGGCTAGCCATAGGGACATCTGAACCGCGGTGCAGGTCATGGCGACTTGCTTTGCTATGGTAGGATCACTGATCTCCATAGCTTTGTCTGTATCTGATATCTGTTCTGTGGAAAAATGATCTGTGAGGTCATTTTTTAGTCTGTCTGGGGCCCCTGGGGTCCACGTTCCGAGTATCCTGTCTGAGAATTTCTGTCGGTACTGTACTATGGGCATGAAAGTGATAACAAGTTAAAAGAAGTGAAAAAGAAGATAAAAGTGAAGTTTAAGTAGAAAAAGGACCTAAATGAAAGAAAATAAAAGTTTAGTGGCAAAATGGTAATTTTATCAAATGTATAATTAATATGTGAAAATGAATACAAAATAGTTAACAAGGGTAAAATGATAATTTGGGAACTTAACAGTGCTAAAATATAAAGTTTTTGTGATATAGGGACTAAAATGTAATTTTACCTAAAAGTGGTAAAATAAGGCATAAATGATGAATACATGAAGAAATAGTATAAGAAAAATGATAATAAATAACTATAATGGCAAAACTGTAAATATGAGGTAAAAAGGGACAACTTTGTAAATTAGTAAAACTTTAAGGATTAAATTGAATTTTGATAATAATTAAGCAATAAATGAGAATGAAAGTAAGTTATGTAAGTAATAACTGTTTTCCTTGATTTTTGAGTAAAATGTGTTTATATTCAAAGTTTAAATTAAATAATCGAATTTTAATACTATATGGAAGTACTAGGATTGTTAGTCACCACTGGGCATAATTTATCCTCAGCATGTAGTTTCTGCTGCATGCAGGTACTGAGTTGAAGGAGCAGTGATGCACAAATGGGAAAAAGTTATTTTGTTAAGTAGTTTATGTATCTTTTGGCATGTATATAAACAGACGGTTTTGTATAAGTACATGATTATGTAAAAATATGTAAATATATATGTGTGTGTATGTGGTTATGATCTATTTTGAATTGTGGAATGGTTGATGGGAGTTTTGAAGGATGGGATGATTGTTTTAGAAGTGTTGTACCTCTGAGAGGCTGCGATTTGTCTGATTTTTAGGGAGCTAGTTAGAAATACAGCCGTTATAATGCCGAAATTTTTGTTAAATGAATAAGTAATCTGGGACAGTTATAGGACATCGAACAAATAAGTCAAATATACAATATTAAGCATTGACATTAGTAAAAAAAAATTTACCGGTGTGCGCACACTGTTCAGTTAGATCGGAGTGATAAGGGTGTTACATGGATGATGATTGGTTCTTTGCTGTTTGATCAAATTTGGCCTCTATCCTTTTATAGTTTTCATTTTGAGAATTAAGTTTTAAATTAATACCGTCTAAAAACCTATCCATTTTAACTTCTAAAACACCAAATTTATCTTGACCCAGCTGAAAACCTATAACACCTCTATTTTGGCCATTCCCCTAAGAAAAGTTACGATGATTTCTCCATCCAGGGTTATAAGTGCTTGAGTAGGGGTTTCCACGCCCTTGACCTTGTACAAAACTCACTTGCTCCTCCGTACTAGCCATTCCTACTCCACAACTCTCACTCACATGCCCTTGTTAACCACAAAGGGTACAACCATTTGGTGGGGTTCCTCCCATACTCAAATTATCAATTTTATGTAACAATGCAGCAACTTGGGCTTGTAAAGCCACAACTAAATCTATAACATGGACACCTTTAGTAAGGGAAGGGGGTGATACCTTGGCTCTTTCCGTAGGCCACATGCAATTATTTATTAACATCTCTTTCAACAACTCAAAGGCCGCATCAGTGGTCTTCCTCATAAGAAGTCCTCCAGCAGCCGCGTCAATAGTCCCTTTAGTGGTTGGGTTAACTCCGTTATAAAAGGTCTGCATGAGCAACTCCTTCGAAAGATTATGATGAGGGAAACTTCACTGCAATTCCTTAAACCTTTTATATGCCTCATATAAAGATTCATTATCTTGTTGCATAAAAGTAGTAATTTCTTTAATAATTTTAGCAGTCTTAACCAATGGAAAATACTTAGAAAGAAATGCTTGGGCTAATTGATCCCAAGTGGTGATTGAACCTCTAGCAAGCGAGTTCAACCAAGCTTTTGCCTTATCCTTCATTGTAAAAGGAAAAAGTCGAAGCTTAATTACATTCGCAAAAACTCCATTTATTTTAAAAGTATCACAAATTTCAAGGAAATTTTCTAAATGATAATTAGGATCCTCATCTGGCAATCCATAAAATTGAATACTATTTTGAATCATTTGTAAAAGAAATGGTTTTATCTCAAATTGATTAACATTTACCGTAAGTCTTACTACTCCTTGTTGAGTACCACTTAAGGCAGGCGTGGCATAATCCATCAAACATGGAGGATTATCTTCAGCCATGATTGGCCTCTTAGTCTTCTTATTCTTTGGTTTTCAGTTACTTAACAAAAATTTTTCTATCTTTGGATTTAAGCGTTCAAGTTTTTCTTAAGAACTCCTTATTCTAGGCATGGACTTAAACTCCTAAATCTGTAATCCAAAACAAACAAACAAACAAACAATAATTAAATGTTGTAATCTAAAATCTTGAATCAAGCATTATAATGGCAATTTATACAAACATCTTTATTTTTCCGGCAACGGCACCAAAAACTTATTAGCCCTAAATCCACAAGTGCACGATTCTTCGATTATAGTACTTAAGATATCGTTCCCACAGGGAAAGGATGAGTAATTACACACTATTACTCAATTCTTAATCTTGTTTACAATATTTATGATTTGTTTAACAAACTAAAATCTATGCTACAACTAGAAATATTAATTTAACGTAGTTTATTGATAATCAAAGAAGACAATTAAAGGTTGATATTATAAGATATAAATTGAGCTTGAACTTATTCTCTTACTTGAATTCTAATCTTAAAATGCAAACCAAGTTGGATTAATGTCCTAATTCATTCTCTTGACATGAAATAGTTAATCCTAAAACACGCATATATAATTCTAACCTTTAATTCTCATTAATATGTTAGTTAATTATAAACACTTATTTTAAGATTAAACGCCAACTTATAGTAATTACCTTAATATCCCGATCTCTCAAGCGATATTTTGATAATGAATCTTTACTAGCTATAAGAGAGAATACATTTCTCAATCATACTCTCACTTATATTAATCATGTATAAAATACTAATAAAGAATTCTGCAAATAAGACTATATATATTTCTAAGAACATAAAAGATATAAACATCAATGTTCAAGTTCCTAAAGTAAATATCATTCCACTAAATACAAGAAGAAGTATAGATAAGAGATAGTAAAAAGAAATCTCTCAACCCTTTTTCACTCTCTAAGTAGATCTTCTTCTTCTTGCGTGCCTTCTTCTCAAAAGAACAAATTAAAAGTGTACTAATTACATCAAAAGATAAACAGAAATTTTTAATTGTTCTTTTCTCACAACTTGTGTGTATATTTCCAACTAACTACTTCTTATGTTTAAATAGGATTTCAATCCTTGTGTCCTTCAAAAATGCCCCTTTAGAAGTATACAACCATTGGTGTAATGGCATGCCCCTTTAAGAGTCCCTTCAAAAATAGCCACCCAACATCTTCTTGCTGTTAAGCCCGCGACAGAACACGCTTCTTTTTGTTTGACTTTTTACTTCTGCATTGACCTCCTCCTTGTGTCGCGCTTGTGAGTCCTATCACGCTCACAATAGAGCTTCTTCTTTTGCTTGATTTATACCTCTTTCCTTAGTTCTTGTTCCTTTACTCCCTACACACACTTACAACACAAAATGCATAAAAAGCACTATATTTCACATAAAAATTTAACTAAAACTAGACATTTACTTCATAAAAAAATTCACAGATTATGCATGAATTAACTCACATCAATATGTATGTATGTGTGTGTGTGTGTGTGTGTAATGGACTTAGGACCCGAAACATTTTAGAATCAATAAGCAATTTATACATGACACTTTTTAGAATCAATAAGTATTGGTCCTAAAGACACACAAGAAGGAGTAAATTGGATGACACTCAATTTTTTGAAATAAGTTCTAGTAATACAGAATGTGCATTATTCTGGTAAAGCAAATCTGATTAATATGAAACTGAATATGTAAGATGTAATAAACAACAAAAATTAATTTTTCAAAATCTTTTTTAAAGCAAATTTAACTTGTAAAATCTAAAATATGCTCAAAACAATTTTTAACAGAAGGCTTTTTAGAAAACTAATTTTCTCAGCGAAATAGATATGTTAAAAGCAGTTTTAGAAATAGAAATAGAAACAAAATAGAGAAAATGAGAGATAGAATAGATCAACACCAAGATTTATTATGGTTCAGCCTCTAAGCTTACATCCACTCCCCAAGATACCATCTTGAGATTTTCTCTCCACTAGTAACTCTTTTAATGGGCAAGAGTTAAAGCCAATATATAATCCTAGTATATTTTATCCACAATCTTTTTTCCAAGTAAAAGATATAAAAATCTTACTAGATTTCCTAAGGTTCTAGCCAACCCTTTTCTCACAATTTGTCACAAAAATTCCTCACAAAAGAATTACAATATAAATGTTATAATCTAGTTGAGGGGGATAATAAAGTATGAAGTACAAGATATGGAAAAATGATTAGAAAATATGTGAGCTTTGTATCTCAAGAGATGAAATGATTTTCCAGCTTCTCTAACCTTTTAGGGCTCAAAAACAACTTGTATTTAGAGCCAAAGGTAAGTCATAGCCATTAGAAATCAAAAACTAGCCATTAGAATAAAGACAGACTGCTAAAAACAAAAAAAAAAAACTAGCCATTATTTTGTCTTTTCTAAAAAACATATCTCATAGTTCTGGTGAACTGGAACAGAAAAACGATTTTTGGAACCTGTTCATGTGAACTTTTCTAATGGCTTTTTCAAAGAAATTTTTGACTTAATCAAATCAATACCAGTTTTAATATATGTAAAACAATTTTAATGCACCAAAAGAGTTTTATAATGCATGATTATGAATATGAAACTCCTCAAAAGATTTTACATGAATAGTACCTCTATTCTTTTACAGGTTCTGTTTACAACATTTTGTCAGCAACTATAACATGCACCACAAGAATGCAACAATAAAAAATCTGCTTTATAAGGCATATGAGAGTTAAAAATTTTAATTTTATTTATTCAAATCAATTATATCAATGTAATAACATTCCGTACTTGTGTACGTGCATAATTTCAAAAGCACAAGTTTAAGTAGCTGATGGACAATATCAAAAACCTTGATCAAGATTCCTATAATTGGGCAATGAGGATATCACTGGATCATTAGACACTGTTTGAGGATAGTGGTTATTGATATAGGCACTTGACAACAAATATTATTGAGCATGTTAATAGTGCTCTGAAAGGTGTTCGAATGATGCTATAAATAACATAAATAATTGACAAATAAAACAAAATTCAAAACCTTATATTGCAAATCGAGGTCCTATGTCTATTTATTTAACTATCTGTATCATCAATATTTGGATATTGCGATAATGGCATTACATCACCATAACCTCTGCTTTATATTGGTTGGTCTACTAAACCCTTAATACTTACTAGATTTGGGCCACTAAAAAGCTCATTGAAAAAATCATCATGCTCTATTGGTTGGCCCGTTTGGGCATACGGGTTGGACTTATATTGAATTGGTAGGCCCGTTTGGTCATACGGGATGGACTCATATTGCATTGGTAGGCCCGTTTGGGCAAGCACATCGTACTGATGTTGATCTTTTGAAGATAAATTGATGTTCAAATCAACATTTAATCTGAATGGCCCCGCTTCAAAGTTATTACATCTAGATGGTCCAACTGCAGTATCAAATAATTGTTGCTTACTAACTGAGGCCAAACTGATAAAACTAGAAAGGTCTTTAGGAAGATATGCCCACTGCATAGGTTTAGGACCTTAGTGCACTCTGGGTGGAATAAGAATAGATTCAACTGTAGAACGTCTTTCTCCCATTCTTCTCCTGTTGTGTAGAGATTGACGAAAATCTTCAAAAGAATGGGTCATCGAGGGTATTTGTGCAGTATCAGGAACAGGCTATCGAGGATAATCAGTTAACTGTTTGTCAATAGTACCAACAGCACCCAATATACTCTCTGATGCCAAACAAATACCAACTTCTTCACTGGTTGATGAACCAATGCCGGTGTGCCTGATTTGTTCGGCGTAATCAGCCTAAATGCAAATAAATAAATTTATTAAAAATTATCAATATTATTGTTTAAACATAGCTATATTAAGTCATACTGACGCACTAATGGATGCTCCAATCGGGGTTATCCACGGTCTTGTGTGTGATGTAAACTATTGCATATACTAAGACCTAGGATGTAAAGGTGCACGAAGAGGAGGACCCATAATAGCATGAGTATGCCGAATATTCCACTCATGAATAAAATTTAAAAATTTCACTTTCCAATTTTGATCAGTATGCCCCCTTAAATCGATCGAGTGCAACCTATCATTATATTGTAGGGGGAGTTAGATCGATTGGTCTATTCCAAATTGCCTTAGACATCGATCAAGGTGGTGTTACTCGACAATATGAAAACATATGAGTGGCACAACTAATATCCAAATGGAATTTTCATTGCTACAAAATTGTGGTAATAAGTGCAGCACATTCTTGTAGGGCTCCCAATCCATCTACAAAAAAATAATGCTTTATATTGTAAGAAAATTTTCTTTCTTTGTAATGAGATTCGAAAATATAATGAAAAAGACAAATTATATGTAAACCTAGTCATCACACTATAAGTCCAAATCAAGACGGTACTCAAAAACATCTTTGTTGTTATTTTTATTTAGATTCAATTGGGATCGCCACCTGATATAAGATAAAAAAATGCAATACAATTAACAAATATATATATATATATATATATATATATATATATATATATATATACCGTTAATCGTGCTCGAGCCGAGAAATTCGAGAATGGACGATCCATTGGGCAATATGAATTTAATATAAAATATGAAAGTACATGTTAAATGGAGTACGGTGGTACAATTTGAGTGAAAATTGAGGTCAAATAGGCCTCCAAAAGGGTAAACAAAGAAATATTTTCTGAGTCAGCGTAGGTTCGACTAGAAATTTTGACTGAATATTTGGAGACCTTAGAGATCTCTGATTGATTTAATATTTTAAATATATGTCATAAATAGTGTAGTGACACTCAGGGAACTAGAAAATAGCAATTCTGGCAAATCTGTAATTTCTGGTCTCGGATGGGCTACACAAGCCGTCAAAGCTAAACGTATATCGAAAAAAATTTAGAATGAGCTAAAATTTTTACCATATATTCTTGAATATATTGTGACACTCTAGGTAAAATTCCGATGGCCTCAACATTGTAATGGCCTCAACATCGGTCTGACCGTGAACAGTAAATTCCGATGGTGAATAGTGCATCCGAGCCGTAAAACGGACCCGAAAGTGAAAAATATTTTATTTGACTATCGGAAAGTATTGGTCATGGTGAGTTCGGAGTTGAAATTTGAAGTGAAATCGAGGTCAAATAGACCTTTGAAAGTCGAAAATACGAAAAAGGTAGCGAGTCAATTTCCCTGGTAGGGAAGGTGACTTGATTTTGCATAAATTTTTAAAAATAGCAAATGAACTCCAAAAATTTGCCATATTTTGCAGATCTTCATGAAATTTCATGTAGAATATTTTGGTATAAAGAAATGAATTTTTCGGCGATGTCGACAGTTGTCGAATCGAACCAGTTCGGTTGAATCGGACCAGTAACGGACTCCGATTGAGCCAAAATTTTGTGTACTACCTAATTTTGATGTGATAAGAATTATGGAATTAAAATTGGAGTGATAAAATAGGAGAAATAATTTTGGACTTTAAATTAGGTTGTTAATGGGCTTTAACTAATTAACTAAGCCAATTAACCTAATCCAAGCCCATAAAGCCCATAAACCATCATATATAAAGGGTGAATTTTCTGGAACCAGCCAGCAAGTCATCTCCTTCCTTATCTCTTCCTCTTGGCCGAAACATCCCTTCACCATTGTTGCTTGAGATTTATTCATTTCTCTCTCCATTTCACACCAAATCAAGCCACCCAATAGTAATTTCTGCCTCTCTAGTTAAGTGTTATGACCTCCTCTCTTCAAATCAAGGAAGAAAATCAAGAAAAATTAGGAGGGAGAGTTTAGGGTTTCATTTGAGGTAAGTGAAACCAATGGGTTTAAATTATTTCTAAGGTGCCTAATTATATTTTTGGGTGCCTAGATTTCATTTATGATGTTATTTTTAGCATTTGAGGTTGAAAAAATAGAGTTCTAATGGCTTGAAAATTTGGTTCACTTAGGGAATCAAGGATAATTGCAAGCTTCCAAGGCTAAAGGCAAGAAAAAGGAAGCTTAGGCATCCTAGAACAAGAAAGGAAGGTTAGTGGCTAATGAATCTTAATATTTCCTTTGATTTTAGTCATTAAACCTTTATGTAACTTAATGAAAATATGATATAATTGATTTTTAACTTAAAGTAATGATAGAATAATGTTAAGAGACCTTAAATGAGTGTGTTTAAATACCTAAATGATTTATTGAATAATTGTATGGCATACTTACCTTGATGGCCGAATTGTACCCTAAAGAAAACCTAAGTGTATTTTGTGAATTTTGATGAATTTAAGCTTTTAAATGATATTAGAAATGAAATAATATGCTTAGGAATTTTTATGGAATTTATTGAAATTAAATGAATATTTTAGAGAATAATTTCAATTATGTAAGTAGTGGAAATAAGGAATTTATATGAAATAAAATGCAATTTGATGAGAAAGTGAATGATTTTGGTGAATTATGGTAGAATAATTCACAATCTATGTGAAAGAATGGAAAAAAATAAATACGAGCATTTTCGAATAGTAAAATAATGGAAAAATTAAAGTTTGATTGCAAATTTTATGAAATTATGCCCTTAGAATTAGTCTGGCAGTAAAAGCCTAGCTCAAGATATAATTGGCTAGCCATAGGGACATCTGTACCGCGGTGCAAGTCATGGCGACTTGTTTAGTTATAGTAGGATCACTGATCGCCATAGCTTCTGTTTGTACCTGGTATCTGCTACGTGAAAAAATGGTCGTTGAGATCATTTTTCAGTCTATATATGGCCCATGGGGGTCCACGTCCCGAGTATCCAGTCTGATAATTTCTGTCGGTACTGTACTAGGGGCATGAAATGAAATGAAAGTGAAAATAAATTAAAAGAAATGAAAGGAATGATAAAAATGAAGTTTAAAATGGATAAATGGCTTAAACGAAAGAAAATGAAAGTTTAGGGGCAAAATGATAATTTTGCCAAAAT
The DNA here is from genome assembly GCA_037975025.1 of Excoecaria agallocha. NCBI lineage: Eukaryota > Viridiplantae > Streptophyta > Magnoliopsida > Malpighiales > Euphorbiaceae > Excoecaria > Excoecaria agallocha. The sequence goes on from CM075812.1 coordinate 50,400,743, forward strand.
GGGTAATTAATAAGTGAATATAAGTGAAAAATTATTAACAAGGACAAAATAGTAATTTTGGATACATAACAGTGTCAATAAGATAAAATTTTATGGTACAGGGACTAAACCGTAATTTTACCCAAAAATAGTAAAGTAAAGAATAAATGATGAATAATGGAGAAACTTGTGTAATGAAAATGACTATAATGGCAAAATCGTAAATATTAAGACAAAAAGGATATTTTTGAAATTTAGTACAATTTTGAGGACTAAGAAGGGAAGTTAGTCAACAGTTATGAAATAAATGAGAAAAAGTGTAAATAATGTGAAAAACCACTGTTTTCACTTGAACGTGATGAAAAATGCTTAATTGTCCTTATTTAGAATTTAAGTGATTAAATAAAGTATATTAAAGAAATAATTATTGCAAAGAAAGTATTAGGATTGTTAGTCACCACTGAGCATAGTTTATGCTCAGCATGTAGTTTTTACTGCATGCAGGTAGAGAGCTGGAGGAGCTGTGATGCACTGATTGAAAGAAAAAAAATTTTGTTCTTAAGTAAATTATGTAGATTTTGGCATGTATATAAATGACTAATATGTATAAATATTTGGATATGTAAAGATATGTAAACAGATATGTGTGTGACTGTGATTATTATCTGTTTTGAATTATTGGATGTTTGATGGAGATTTTGGAGAAATGGAATGATTGTTTTAGAAGTGCTGTGCCTCTGAGAGGCTGTGTTTTGTCTGATTTTTCAGGAGGCTAGTTAAAATACAGCCGTTATATTGCCGAAATTTTATTATGTGAATAGTAACCCGGGACAGTTATAGGTCATTGAATACTTAAGTAATTGGTAATATCGAATTTTGGTGTTATTTGAAAGTTAATTAAAAGAAAAAAAAATTTCGGTTTGCATGCACTGTTCTGTATGATCGGAGTGATAAGGGTGTTACAGTAGGGACTTAATTGCAAATTTTTATAAAGTTTAGTAAATAGTTAAAATAAGATAGGAAAATTTATTATTATAATAATTCAAACTAATTAATGGAGGAAAAGAAATAGAAATTGAGTAACTTGATTAAATTATATTTGTAAAAAATAAAGTAATAATTTGAGTTAAATTAATTACTAATATTTAGTTAGTGAAATTTTTATGTAATTGCATCCAACACTGAGCGACTATGTTGCTCAGCATGTTGTTTTATTTGACTATATGCAGGGACAGGTACAGGGAGACTTACAGTGAGAAAGCAAAATTTGGTGGCATGTACCTAAGAATTTTGATTGTATATATTTTGGTTATGTAAAATAATTAAGATTTATAAATTATTATGTAAGTATAATTAAAGTTACGTTGTGGTTATGTAAATTAAATTTTATATGCTTACTATTTGAGATGTGTTGATGTATGATGAATATGAATGATTGATGAATTTAGAAGTGTTGAGTTGATTGAATGGAGTTCGGGTGTAAGGAGGATTGAATTAGGGAGTGTATTTTGATATTTGCAGGTTTTGGGGTTTTAAATTATTAGACGTTATGCCACCAAAATTTTTAATAAATTATTTAGACATTAGAAGGTTATTAAAAGAAATTATATTAGGTATTTTTTTAAAAGGAAAGCGTTACAATATATATATATATAGGTATTTTTTTAAAAGGAGAGCGTTACAATATATATATATAATGAATAAAATTTACCTGTAATCATAAGGCATGGACTGATTGAGAATATGTGTGTGAAAAAATGGAGGTCGAATATAAGGCAGCCTTTCTTAGGCCCAAATTTGTATCAATTGATGGTAACCACCAAGTGAATCGGCACCCGATCGAGTTGTAGAACATAGCTCTCTGTACAACTACGCAAAGCATGCAGATCGATAGTTGTACTCACTAGCAACTTGTAAATTCTCTAATAATGGGAGCCACATCAAATATATATAATTATTTGACAGTTTTGTACATAACAATTTGCCAATACAACAAAGGATCAATGCTCAAGTAAAACATTGTATGTTGTAGTTAGTTGCGTCAAGTAGCAACAAATTAAAATTTCTTGACAACCATGTCATTTTTACACTGTGTTCCCTTAATTAATCTTTTATAGGAACTTGACCCAAAAGATAGCCACATATATCAGGCCAATCATAATGTAGATTCCCGATCACAGGATGTCTTTCAATTGACAACCCAGTGAGTACAGCAACATCTTGTAGCGTTATAGTGGCTTCACCTACAGAAAAGTGAAAAGTGTGTGTCCCGGGTCATCTCCTCTCAACAAGTGCAGTTATTAAGTCAATATTGACTTGCACCACGCCAATTTGTGATGCTCCATAAAATCCTACTAATCTTAAATACAGAATTATTCGCTCGTCGATGTTTCTATATTGATTATCAACACTGGCTCTGTGTTACCAACACATTACGTTCAACCTGAAAATAAATAAAATATTAGAATTTTATACATAATTATGTATGTACATTTAAGTTATTTATAGAGAGAAAATAAAATTACCGTTCCATTTCAAACAGCATCCGCTTGATGTTTGTCTCATAGCGTTAAGAGATCATTCACGTAGGGTCCAGTATTAATATACTCTTAATTTCTAAATTGTTCCATTTTGTATCAACCTACCATTAAATTCAACAAGAAGTGTTATATCTGCATTAAAATTATGTCCAGATTTAAATTATTTCATACAATAACACAAATTAATTGATATAAATTAGAGGGAATAAAAAAATCATACGTTCATCTACATAAATTCGATCCAAGACATAGATCAACAATAGATATAATTCTACAATTTCTTCCCAAAATAAATTTAGTTCCAACAAAATAATATAACTAATTTACAAATTCCATTTAAACTAAAACTATATATCAATTGATAATTTTAATTTAAATTGAAAATAATTTGTATACTCATCGTTAAATATGGCTACTTGTAATAATACATCAATTATTGTTATATCAGATTTTAAGAGACATTATTATATAATTTATATTTCTCTTTTAAATCAACTATTACACCAAATTTAAATTTAAAATATATGAAATAACTTGCCTTTTTTTCGTAAATTAGCAAATTAACGATCATATAACACCTGTCAAATATAAAATACCAATATTAAGAATATACTAAAATTTATAAATACAAATAACTGTTAAAATTTTTAATTTATTTATTTAGTTTTAATTTCTACTACAGTTAATAAACTTATTACACATTCTAATTAAATAACTATATTATAAAATCATTTAACAAAAAAAATTAAACATATTAGTTTTAATTTCTACGGCAGTTAATAAATTTACTAAACATTTTAATTAAACAACTACATTATAAAAATATTTAAAAAAAAACCAACATAGATGAAATAATGATGCAAGAATGAAGAGCATACCAGTTGAAGGCGGAGAAGAAGATGCAACGGGGAGGGCCAAAATAGTGTGAATTATTGGGTAAGGGATTTAAGTAGGAAAATTTTATTATTAAATTTTTTTTTTTGGGTCAAATTGACAAGACAAGAGACAAAATGACTTTTCAGGGACTGATTGAAAATTTGTTTGCAGCGTCTGAAATCGCTACAGACTTCATTGATTTTATAACTGAAATGGCTACAGTCTACAGCGATTTTATAACTGAAATGGCTACAGTCTGCAGCGATTTCAAATGCGACAGACTTTTCCTCTTTTCCTAAGCCACCGATACCCACTGACAATACCGTTGCCACGTGCATCGATTTCAGAAAAAATTCCAATTCTGTAATATTTGTTCGACACACCCCAGTTATGTAAATAGTTTTAAAAATACATTATTAAAAAAATGTTCCATAAAAATTTGGTTGGTTCGGTTAATTCAGTTTTTCACATTCAAGAATCGAATCTATTAAACAGAAAATTCATTTTGGTTAAGAACAGAAAAGACCGAAAATCAATAAACTGAATCAAATAGACCAAAATTCATTCGGTTTTTTGTTTCGGTTCGGTTCTACACCCCTAGCTAGCCTAATGTTAGGCTGGATCTCCAAGGGAAAAATAGAAAATCAAAATAAAAAAATATCTTTTTCCCCAGTTTTTCTTTTGCTCTCTTCTTTCTTCATTCATTCTTCTTATTTGATCAATGTTATATTTGTAAGTTCCATCTCTCCAACTATAAACGAATCTTGTTAAAGTTTAATATCAAGTACCAGCAAAGTATCTTTCACTCGTTCGTATAACAGATCAGTAACCTCATTCAACAAACTAATGGTCAAATATGTCTTATACTAGTTGCACATGTAAAACAACTTGTCTTAAATTTCTATAACAATACTAATGAATTTGATGTCAAAGCAATTTATTTCAAAATATTTTGCAATTTTTGGCATACGAAATGGATTTCTTGAAGCATATTCACATAACCATTGGTATATCAATCTAAATTGTTGAATTTTCCATATAGCAATTCGGTTTGATTATATAATCATCATCACTAACTTAGATTTTAATTTTATTGATAAAATATCTTACAAGCTCACAGTATTGAAAAGTATTAGTAAATAATTAAAAAAAAAATTGGTTTTTTGAGTGGATTGAAAAAGTCATGCAGAACGAACGAGCAGATGTTAAAAAATAAGTTAGGTTTATATATATATATATATATATATATATATATATATATATATATATATATTGGGTGAACCATAAAAGGGCTAAACTGGTAAAAATTTGCACTAAGTTCAAAATGGGTATCCTAATGCCACCATTTTCTTATTATATTTCAATATTTTGTCCAAGAACAGTAAGGTAATAAAACAATAGAAGACCATATAAATTTGAGATTAGAATATTATAATAGTAATAACAAAAAATAATATGATATTTTTAATAAATTTAATCTGAATTATGAAATAGTTTTTCATTTCTTGTTCAACAAAAACAAAATGTTATAATGTCAGTTGAAAATTTTCAAATTTCATAATTAAACTTACACTGGATTTAATTTTCCACCTAAAGTAACATTAACACTAACAAAGAAGAAATTCGAGAAATTTGAAAGAAAGTGAAATGCATGCATGCATGTGGAGAATACCAATGTATATTTTAACGCGTGGCGTAGATCCTGTTGTTTCTCATAATAAAAGAAAATCAAAAATCGAAACCAGAAATTTCCAAATTAATTTGACATCCTGTTGTGATTTGGTGGGTAAACTCAGAAGATGTTAGGTGGTAATTAGTGAAGTAGGATGTTGGAAGGTTTTATATACGCACATAAAACAATGGTTTTTTGAGTGGATTGAAAAAGTCATACAATAGTGTTACCTACGTCCTACACCCATACTTCACAAATTGGCATACATGCGTTGCCTGGGACATGTCTCTGTACAGTTTCTAGCAAGCTTGATTGAGCCACCCAATTGTATTATGAAGCGTTATGCTTGAGCTTCAGAAAATGCTTCGGATCCTTTCCCTCTGCTACGATGCCTCTCTCTCTCTTTTATTATTTTTTTTTTTTACCTTATTCGCCATGGCAGGTCATTGGTGTTTTTGCAGCATTTCTTTGTTTTGTAGAAAAGATTCAATCGGAGCGGCAAGTTTTCTTGTCAACAGTATCTTTAATTCCATAATTCTGCGGGGCATAATCTTTGCTAATCCATCAATTTCTGATTCATATTGCTCGTAAACTAAGAAGGCCGTAAATGCAAAGACCAGAGCTGCATTTAGTTCCGAAGGAGGTAAAATTTAAGAACAGTAAGGTAATAAAACAATAGAAGACCATATAAATTTGAGATTAGAGAACAAATTGTTTCTTACCTACGCCTACCAACACAGCCGGTGATTGCAACACAATCAACTTGAGTAAGTAGATAAACACTGCAGCCTGTATTTGTTTACGGGAATGGTTAACAAGAGCATTTTATTTCTCTCGAGAAAATTCATATTGGTCGGACAATAATTAGAACGACACAGACCAAAGTCCCAGATTGCAAAGTTAAAGTTTCGGCAGATTACTAAGTGTTTATCTTCCTTTTTTCCCCCCTTTTACTAAACATAGCCTTACAACCTTCAATCCATATTATGTACAGTCAAACAGACCCATTACAACCAAGGGTTTCTACTTTGCCTCTAAAACATGTTTTACAAATCCATACTTGGCTCGAGGACAAAAGATAAATCAGTGAAAAAGTAGCACCCGATATACAAATGCCAGGTCAAGGAAAATCTAATTGCACAATTTAGTTGTTATAGAAACTTAAATTTAAGGGTTCACGGATCAGAAGACACATATCTAGCACAGGCAAATACCCGGTTCACATCCAAGGCTTCAGAAGATTATACAAGCAAAAGAATGATAAATTGTAGAACTGCTAGCTATAAAAGAATTGCTGTAACAAATAACAATCCATACCTTGAAGAAATCACTCCAATCCTTTCCTAGGGCTAGTAATCTAATATTATGGAACCCGGTATTCCACAGATAGGCTATGAATGTTACTGAATCTTTCACTGCAGTTTCTGAAATTTCAAACGAAGACAATGATATCCTCTGAATGGTAAGACCGGATCTGTTACAAAGGTAATAGCAATCAAGACACGTCATGTAACTCTTTGAACAATGCTCAATACTGAAAGAATTAAGAATTCAAGGAAATCCTCCTAACAAGTATTTGTCACAATTAATGTTATTTTTTTTTTGGCAAAAATCAAGCTTGCCACCTTAAATCTTGCATCTACAGGTGAGGACATAACTAAATTTATGCTGAACTCGTAGGAAACTTGTTTTAAAAATGGACTTTTTTATCTAGTGGACTTTAGGACACGCATCATTCCTTTTGCAAGGCAAATGGGACATCTTTTTTTTTTTTTTCCTTTTTTCTTTTCTTTTCTTTTTTTTTCCCCTTTAGGGCTGGGAAACAAAAAACCAATAGTTTTACTTTAGTCATTAGTTACTATCAAACTGTAACTAATAACATATTATATGGATATAAAACAAGGGCACCATAAAGGGACGACAAGCAATAAAAATGGGCAAAAGTTGGAATTCATTTGGGAGAAACTGATTCATGTAACGGAATCCAATAGGAGGATAAACAAAGCAACATCCAAGCTAAAGTCATGACAAGAAAAAAATTCAAACTTACAACTTTGGTGGTAGACTTCCATATATGTAAAGGATAGTAATGATCAGCAGTAGAAGTTTGGCAGCAGATGAGGAAAATGTTCTTCCAGAAAGTAAAAACCAGTAGAACAGCATGGCAAAAGTAAGGAAATATGTAAATGTTTTCTTTTCATCTCTCCAGAGCAAAATATCCGCAACTGGAACAGTAAAGTTTAACTATTAATAATAAAACACATTAGTGCCCATCCAGTTCATATAAAATTTTTAAGATGCATCAAAATATGACTAAACAATCATTATGTTAGGTATTCACATACGAAGAGGGGCATTTAAGTCAATTTCTGGTGTGGTAGTTATTTTCAGTTGTTCAATTGTATTTTTCTATTTTTAAGTTTGGTGACTGGATTCTGTTATCCAGCTGTACAGTGGCTGTGCTTCTTAGAGGAAAGAGGAATTGCATGCTCTCTTGTCCTCTAGTGCATCTCATCATTGTCCTTGTCTCTTTATAGTGTAACCGACCACTAGACTAATCAATTGAGAATCTTCTATTTTTTCTTTCATTTCTTCTCTACTCTTTCTCTCTATTCTCTCAAACTCCCATTTCCCGATTCAGATTGCATTTCTGGAGATTAATCCAGGAATCCACCCAAGTTAGGAATTAATCCTAACAACTGGTTCATTACAAGCTCAACCATAGTTATCGGTGCAAAGATGACCTTCAGCATGCCAACCAGACCCAGTAGTCCATAGCTAGGGTAAGAATAGCCAAGCCAATCAAGTTGTGGTCTAGAAGCCAAAATTAACTTCAGGCAAAAAATCAATATTCTGCTTGAACAGCCATAAACCCACAAAAAGTGTGGACTGTATATCTTTTGATCTACTATCAAGCTTTAGCTTACTGGTATTGGTTTGGTGACTAGGGCTGTGAAGTCTCAAGTCCCAGTCAGACACCTTGAGTTGAAAAACAATCTTTTAACCTAAGCCCGCATCAAATATACCTCCACCATTTGTTTATAATTTGAACAGGTAGAAATAGAATGTAGATATAGACTTCCATTGAGGTATCACTGCATAATCAATTTAAGAAAAATAAAATAAGATACAAACCTTTCCCTCCACCCAGCAGCTTATCAACCTTTGAATGTTGTTCACTATTGGCACATCTCGTGAAAGATGGGTCCTTGACCAAATTTGAGAATGATTCAATGGTCAAAGCAATGCCATCCTGTATGTTGAACAATCGAAACAAACAAAAGCTTATAAAAATCTAAGCAACTAATATTTTGAACTCTCTTGTGCATATAAAATCTAAGCAACAGTGCCGAACTAGCAAAGACAGGTCTTAACGCAACAGGTATTATTGTGCATTCCATTAAAATACTATCCGAAAAGGTGAAATCAGATACACAAACACAGTTTACGTTTCGTAAAACTTAGCAGAACATAATTACACAATCAAAATCAACAAGTAATGAAAACCTTAAGAAAATCCAGAAAGTAGAAACTAGAGAAATTAAAGGACAACTATAGGTGAGCATAGACTAGAAAAGGAACAAAATAATTGCACAAGCAAAAAAGAAATTCAATAAGAAGTAATTTTAAAAGGATGCTTACATCCAGAGAGACAATTGGTGAGTAACCAATGTATTTTTGGGCTCCACCAATGTTAAAAGTTCTCGTATGTGAAGCTAAACGAAAGAAATAAGCTGCTAGAGGGTGATTATAATTTCTGAAACCCAACTTCTCATGCGTCCATTTGGCAAATAAAAGAATATACCACACTATTCTGGCTGGAAGTTTTATCATGGGTCTGCAATCAAAATAAGCAGAAATATCACACTGGGCTAGCAGAATTGAAAAATTTTATGGCTTTTTAATAACCAAAGAAAATTGTTTAGCACACTGTGAGCATATGAGTCATAATTTATTTCTCACACCATCTCTACAAAGTGTGCAACCAAAGGCAACACTTAGCACACTAGACTAGAGATAAAGAGAAGGCAAGAATATAGCATAAAATGACATGAGGTATCATTTTCATTTATTCTCACTTCTTCCAATTATTTATTATCTACTTGTTTCCATTTAAATATATGTTTCTTTCCCCTTTATGCAACACTTGATACAGAACTGAGGGCAAATTTTACAAATTTTCTTCTCTTATATCATGGTATGGTATCCTTTTTCCCTATCACTTTTCTCCACTAGCAAAGCCTAGTAATCAAGGATGCTACTATACCTCTGATAACCCAAGCCTTCTAATAGTAATGACACAAATTCCCAAAACTTCACAGGCTCGAGATTTGTAATAAAGAAAGCCTGCAATGGGTGATACACAAAGTTAAATTTTCCTGGTGCATGACTGTAATCAAAACATAGAATAAAGAACTCTGGTTCCTGGGCAGCTCAAAATGTTGGAGTACCTTTCCAGCCACAGAGACCATCTGAGAATTTAAAGCTTCTGCTGCACAGATGTGGGCATGACTAACATTCTCAACATAGGTAAAGTCGGACATATTTTCACCAATTCCTATAATAAACTGAAATGCGAAACATTGTTACTTAAAAAGGTTATACTACCAAAGTCTCTTAAGTATTCAGGATGTACAAAGTACAGGGTCCAATGCCTAATCATGGAAAAGCAGACAAACCATATATTCAAGGTATGGCATCTTGATATAAAGTATTACTTAAAAAAATATGCAAACAACATATAAACACTAAAAAATAAAATAAAATCAATATATGAGACAAAGCAAGATGGAAGATGATCTGCACCACAAAGATAGCTACCGAACCTTTGCATAACCAGATTTTGCTAAAGTCAGCAAGAATGGAACAAGCTCAGTATCTCCAGGTCCAAAGATATTACTAGGACGAAGTGCACATGTCAAAAGGCCATTAATATTGTTAGCAAACAGGACTAATGCTTCTGCATGAGCCTTAAGGTCACTCAATGTGTCTTTGTACTGTTCCAAAACACCATTTGAAAGGAATGCTAAGTCCAAAAGAAAAGGACATAACATAATAGGAAAAGAAGGTGAAAAGAAAAAAAAATCATTTAAGCAATAGAAATACCCTCCAATGGCATTGTATGGACTCATCCCCATTTAATATATTGTGTAAACCATCAAAAACTACATCAGTAGAACTGTTATATATCAGCTTTCCAACTCTGCACTCTCGGCAAGCACTGATGACATTTTTAGTGCCTGAATGAATTCACAATAGTGTAAGCACTCAGAACTTATGGATGATTTGGCATGGGAAGAAAAACAGAAGTATAAACATGAACCATTACCTTGAACTACAATTTTATAGCAATGATAGATATCATGATCCCATAGATCTGTAGCACCTATAAGAAACACCACGGATGAACCTTCTACAGCTGCAAAGGCATATATGAAAAAAATTTTAGTATCAGAATCACAGTATAAATACTGTAAGAATGAATTGTGAGTTCAAGAAAAACTTAGTCTAATATTTAAAGGAAAAAAATGAAAAAGAGAAAATTATTTCAGAAAATTCCATCACTTGAAATGGATGAAAAATTAATGGATACATAATATGCAGGACTGTTCACAGTGCTATCAACTCAACAGTGAAACACTGAGGAAAATCATAAGCAAACATTGTACAACACATGCAATTGATCTATCAGCAAAGTAGGAACGATTGAGTATTATCCAAAATAAACACTGACCACTATTCCATAACATAAACACACTTCCCATAGAATCCCATGCATCATTCTGCATTGGTTAATACCAATTAGCAATGCTTCAAATGCACACCTAAGATCATACATATCTATGGAAGTTCAATGGCATTGTTGATTCTTCAATTAAAATAGATTAGCTGAGGCAGCAAAACATGTATCACCACAGAAAGATCCAATAAGGAACAAGGAGTTTGGTGGTTTAATTTATCGTTTCAATTTTCCTGACAGAACTTCTTTCTTGTAATGCTTTATTTATTAAAAAGACACCCTTCAAGGAAGCTACTCCACATGAACCAAAAACAGAGCTAGTCACCAGAGAGCCCTCATATGGCTATTTTAACTTGTTTCCTTGGAAAAAATTCAAGTATATAGAAGATTAGCTCAAGCAGTCTGTTTCATTTGCTTCTTCATTTCAATGTTGGCTCTGGGATATATAGCTTGCAGATTAGTTTGATAATAGAATTAGAGAGGGGAGAAGATCACCAAAAGAAACAAATGTTAACTGTGCTCTTCTTCATCTCATCACTGACTAAACAGCCAAAAAAAAAAAAACGAGACCTAGATATTGATACCAAGAGACATTTTAATGGTCAGTTTCGGGTCATAATTGCTTCTACTCTGAGATACAAAATACAGAACCTTCATGTCAGTCTTAGGTCAAGTATATTCTCAACTTAATTCTGATTCCAAATTCTCTAATCCAACAAGCCGAAGTCTTTGATGCTTTCTCTTTTTCTCTTCTCTGGAGGCCAGACAGGAACGGAGAACCAAATCCAACAAAAATTAACAAATAATAGCTCTGTTAACTTCAAATTAATTCCCAAGAGCATAAATCAAACTTGATTTAGCTAGTTTAATAGGAACAGTTTTCCCAGTCATTACAGCAATTTGTTTTCTCCTTTACAAATAACATAAAATTATCTTTCCTGAGTTGTCAGCAACCAAACAAACATTAGAAACAATGCATATATTACCTTTGACGATTAAAGAGACGTCAAGAACATCAAGCGGATGGCAAGAAGCACGGCCAGAAGAGATGGCATCGGCAAGAAAAGAGTCGGCGGAGTCAGTAAGGTCAAGTTTCAAAGAGTGAGAAGAATCAGCGACTCGGACGATCCAGTTACCGAGTTTAAGAAGCCTAAAAACAAGCGATCTTCCAAGAAACCCTCGGCCTCCAAGAACAGCACAAGTCTTAGGGCTTAAATCTCGAAACGGAACCTCGATCGCCATGAACACAGAGAGAGGAAGAAGAGAGAGAGAGGTTCGGTTTGTTTAGTTTTGAAAAAAGAAAAAAAAAGAAATTAGAAACAAGGAGAAATGATGAGAGTGAGTTTATATATAGAAGGAAAGGAATTGGCGGGGAAAGTATGTATGGAGACGTTTTGTTTCTTTTCTAAAATTGCTTACTGCTGCAGTTGTTGGGTCCCATTCAATCAGCTAATTTCTTTTTGTTGTTTATTTTGAAGAAAAATTAGGGTTTTTTTTAATTATTTTTATTTTCTAACCCAAAGAAAATGATTTGTTAATTGATATTTTCAGGGACAGGTTTGTCAAAAATAAGAAGAGAAGTAATTTGTTTTTTACAAGGCAGAACGAGCCGTTCTAGCATAGTTTAATCTTTCAGTTAGATTAGTTTTTCTCCAGCAATAATTAAATTTAAATTATGAGGATATTTATTATTTCCAGAAATAGCAATTATTATATAAAATGCATCATTTATCCTTTAATTTTTATGAATAATGCATCATTAGTTAAGCCTCTTACCTGAAATTTTATTTAAAAAAAACTTAATTTAAAGATATTGTTTTTGGTCAAAACTATATTTATTAATGCAAATAGTGTATAAGTACATATGACACTGTGTTTTGTGCATTCATTGTTTTCCATATTAAATGAAATTGGAATAAATATTGTTTTAATTTTATAAAATTACATTTTTATCGGAATTTACATGGATGAAATGGAGTAGATGGTATGATTGAACAATCAAAGGGGACAAGGCATCATAAAAATTGAGTGTTGAGAGGCCTAGCTCAATAAATTTTCAATTAATGAACTTAATTGTAAAAATTTATATATATAAAATAAATATGAAACCTAGGTTTTTATTATCAATAAATACAAAAAAAATATGGATGGAGAAAATTTAGATGGTGCTTGACAAATACACCCTCCATTTTTTTTTATCTGTCACTTTTGAATAAAATTTAAATTTTATTTATTTATCATTTTTAAACTTTTAATATAATTTAATTTATTTTTTTAATTTATTTTTCATTCCCAATAAAATTAGAACCAATCAAATTTTATAATTTAGTCTTAATCATCTAATTTAATATTAAATTTAAATTTATTTATTATTTTTTAATTTTAATAAAAATAATAAAAGTGACCGATAAAAAAAACGAATAAAGTAAAAAACGAGAATACAGCAAAATAACTGTTGGGTTCACTTGGTAAATTTTGTATGCTTGGGCATTATTTTATTATATAAATCTAGCCAAACTCGATTAAAAGCTCTTTTATGGACTGACAACGTGGTTTAGACTTTGCATAAAAACTGCATGTTTGATATAATAAATCATATTTGGTACATGTTTATAATATTATATAATATAATTTATATTTTATATTTTAATATTGTTTTTTTATTTAAATAGTTTTACAATAAGGCTAGCTTGTGTCCGACCAGGGCCTAGCTCATATTTTATTTTAAAATATACAGGCTTGGACAAAGAAATTTAAAAAAAAAAAATCTTATTAGGCCTAATTTCAGTCCGATTCATACTCAAATCTAATAAAAATTATGTGCAAGGAAAATCAACCATGACTTGTTATTTTTACTAATTAAAATATGAGGAACTTTCGTGAAAAAGAAAAGCAAATAAATCTAGAGATTTTTTATAATTCAAATGGTTAAAGTTCGATTTAAACTCTGATAATTTTTTAATTGATGAAAATTCAGTTTTTAGTTGGCTCCCATAGATATAATTATAAAATAAATGGTTAAAAGTTAAAACTATTAAATACTTTTTATACTACCAAAAGTTGACTCTCCACATGTCCCCTCTTAATTCCATGTAACTTAAGAAAAAAAAAAGATTTTATTTTATAATATAAAGGGTTTTACTTTATAATAAACAGTGTTAGCAATAGAATATAATAAATTGTTTTACTTTTCATTAAAATGAATAAAATACAACATTCAAGTAAAAATGAAATTCTTTTTTTTTAATGACTTTTACATACTATTCTACCACACTATGTAGGACCATAGAGTGAAGATTTGACTAAAGCCACTGCACCCCTTTCATGTAAAGCAAACTCTATAAGAATTCACCTTTTTTAATTTTTGGCTTTGTAAAATAAAACTTGTTTATTTTACTGTTAAATGAAAAAAAAAATTCATTTCAAGGAACCAATGTTTATAGTTAATTTCAACGCAATGAATGATATTATATAAATAATACTATGTAGCTTTTACAATTTTCTTTTTCAATCATTGGCTGGAAGAATGCATCATTTAATTCATGACCTTTACATAAACGCACAATTAACGCTCGAAACAATAAAAATTTTCAACCGGACCATTTAATTTTAAAATTTTTTCATAATTTAGCTCCTCAATTAAAATATATTCAAGTGAATTTTATAGTCATTATAATATGTTATTTATATTTAATTAAATGGAGTCAGCGGATTGCATGTGATGGTTGTACCTACTAAACGATGATAGTATAGAATTTAATGTTTAAATCCATGTTTGAAGGGTAAAAATATGGTCAAAAAAAGAATCTAATTGAACAAAATTCAATTTAAGGATCTAATTGCATAGTTTCAATAAATTATGGTGCAAAAGATGTAGTTTGTTTTGTTATATTCTTATTTTACATATTAAAATTGATTATCTTTGGCTTAATTTAATTGTTTTACTATTATGAATTATCTAAATTTTAGGGAAAACAATCTCAATCCAAATCACTGATTGAATTTTCTTTGAAAATAAAACAAAAAGAAATATTAAATTTAAAAGCTAATATAACCATGGAATTGTAACATGAAATGAATTTCCATAAATAACAAAGATTGTGATTTAAGTAAAGCTTGCGATATGGTAGATTGGGGTTGTTGGTTTTGGATTTTTCTAGGCACTGGGTGGACTAGATGATATTGTGTGTTCGAAACGTAAAGTATACATTCCTTTTTAATGGCATGAAAATTGATCTCATTAGTCCTGAAAGGGATCTTCAGCAGGATGATTCTATTTTCTCTTATCTTTTTATTATCTATGCAGAGGATTTGTTTTGCGTTGTTAAAGATGCAAAGAGGAGAGATTTTATCCAAGCCAGTTTGAGAAGGCCTAGAGTTTCCCATTTGCCTTTTTTTGTTGATGATTCTCTCTTTTTCTTTAAAGCCACTAGTAGGGAATTTAATATGATTACTGAGATTCTTCACAAGTATGAGACTATATTTGGTTAGTTTATTAATTTTCAAAAGTCGGGGATTTTTTTCAGCCCTAGTGTTACCCTTGATGATAGAAGAGTGATTTCCAATATTCTGGAAGTTAATGCTCCTCTCAATCATGGCCGGTATTTAGGTCTTTCTTCTTTGATTGGGCATAGTAAAAAGGCTATTTTTGGTTTTTTGAAAAGTAAATTGGTTTAGAGAATTTTCGCTTGGAATAGTAAATTTCTTTCTAGAGTGGGTAAGGAGGTTTTATTAAAATCTGTTACTCGGTCTATTCTCACTTATTGTATGAGTGCTTTTATGATTCTCATTTCTATTTGTGAGGAATTGTAGAGTATGATGGATTTCTTTTGGTGGGGTAAAAAGAATACTGGGGAGAAAAATTTGTATTAATTGGTATGGAAAAATATGTGTAGCAGTAAGTAGGTGGATGAAATGTAATTTACACTGTTTTAATTTAATTATGGTTGCTAAACAAGGTTGGAGCCTTCTTAAATACTTTTACTTTTTGTATTTCAAAACTAAATATATTCTAAATGAAAATCTTTTAGAAGTACAGCTGGGGTTTAATTCTAGTTTCACTTAGCAGAGTATTATGCAAGCAAAGATTGTTTTAGAAAATGGTGTAAGATGCAATGTAGGGAATGGTAAATCGATTCTTTTTAAAAAAATATATCCTTGGATTCCAGGGATGGTGATTTTGTTTGTTAATCATGAAGTTAAGGTTTGTACTGTTTTTAAAAAATGATAATAAGGAATGAGATATGGATAAAATTGTAAAATTTTATAGTGTGAATGATGTTCATGATATTTTAAAAATTTCATTGCCTTTATTTAGCAAAAGAGACAAGTTAATGTAGCACTATAATAAAAAGGGTTGCAATGTTGTGAAAAGTGAGTATCAGGTGCCTCATAAGCATTTTAAGGATGTTCTTCTCCAACCCAACAACATATGGAAGTCTATTTGCAATCTGAAAATTCCACCAAAGGTATATAATTTTTTATGGCGAGCACTTCGAAATGTTTTGCCAGTTCGCTCTAGGTTGACTGAAAAGAGAATTGTGATTAATTCTAATTGTTTGCTATGTGATCAGATGGAAGACATTTTCCATATTTTCTTTGGATGCCATTTTGATAAGGATGTTTAGAGTTTTTTTTTTTAAAGATAAATGTTTAAGATGTGAATTTGCCTTTACCGAATATTCTTTCTACTTTGATGAGCTCAGTAAGCAAAGACAAGTTAGAAAAAGTGTGCATGATATTGTCACAACTGTGGAATATTATAAAAAAATTTAATGTGAAACAATATTTTAATGGCACCTCATATGGTTGTTTTGTCTGTGTTGTCTTTTCTTGGAGAACAGAGGGAGCCTAAGAAAGTCTTTAATGGAGTTGTAAAGTGGATACAACAATTTTTTCAGATCAAGCCATAAGTGGTTTAGAGGCAATTTTTAGGGACGTTGAAGGCCGGTTTCTTGAAACAATCTCAGATCATTGATCATGCGTATTATTTTCTCGCATTGCAGAAAGTTTGGCTCTTCGCTTTGTACTTTCTTGGATTGAATTTGAAGCTCACCTTTCTACTAAAAGTATTATTTTTACTAATGTCCAAGAGCTTTTTCTTTGCCTTATGTAATTATTTAGACGATTTTTTCAGATTTTGGTTTAGTTGTTTTTTATTATAAAGCTTTTTTTTCCTCGTAGACTAGACATTGAGTTGGCTTAAATTAATAGGTCCAACAATTTTGAGACTGATAAGTTAACTAGAGCTTTATTGTTGCCTGACTTTTTCTGTGCTTGAGATGTTCTTCCCTCTTGTTTATGATCTTTCTTCTATAAAAGTCACGTTTATCTTCAAAAAAAAAAAACTTATTGAGAGAATTTGATCCATAATTTTTTAAGTGTGAGGTTAATTTCAAAGTTGATCCTTAAATTTTGGCACTTTAAGTGTGTAGGGGTCATGGATTGGGATGTTAGACCGCCACTCTCAACCTTAAATTTGTGAAATTAGGCCAAAAGAATAATAAGTAAGAATCAATTGAAATTTAGGAAATTTTGAATTATCAAATTAATGTTTATTATAGCAATTCGAGGTCTTAAATTCAAGGAGTAGGGGTAAAATTCCACAGCAACAATCTACAAATTAGGCAAAATTTGTTCATTTAATTGAGAAAAACACTTAAAAAAAAAAAAAAGCTACCCTATACCTCAAGAACAAGGTGAATGGAAATTTAAATTCAGCTGTACGTTTAAATCACATTTAATTTCTATAACTTAGACTTAGCGTAGTGACCAATGTTGAAACATGGTTGGTGAACTACAATTTAACAATATTACAGTAGATTTTTAATCCAACTCTTGAGCTCTAATCAGTAGTTAAAAAAAATTTTAAAAAAAAAAAGGAAAAGCAAAGATAAGGTTTTCCCATGAAATGTGTGACTATTTAAGCATGTCATTATCGACTTCAGAGACATGGAATCAATTTCTTGGTTTAGGATAAATGATAGAAGATAAGAAAATTTTGTGTTAGCTAAAGGTAGTGTTTGGTATACCTATCCATCACCTAAAATACCATAAATCCAAACATATTAAGCAAATAATAATAATAATAATTGTCCAGAAAAAGAAATGAAATCTCAACGAAAAATTAAAAAATACATATAGCAAGTAGCTTTCCATAATAAAATATTACTTCATACTTCGTTACAATAAAAAGATATAGAAAAATTTTCATTTCAGTTTTTATAGTTTAAAAATATGCCCCTTCCCTTATGTCACCCTCTCGAATTTTTAACTTATTAAGTGATTTCTTCAACCACAAGAAACAAATACAATGAACAAGAATAACCAATTTCATTTAACTGCTAATTTTATTAAGTGATTGGATGGCTAACAATAAAGCATGTAAAGAGTGTGGAGCAATATCAAGATTTTTGGATATGCGAAAATCAATTTGATTCCAACAATCATGCACTTGAAACCATATGACAGATGATTTCAAATTTATATCATCATCAGACCAGTTTGAGAATCCAACACTTTTGATACAATATCTGAAAGAAACTAACTTGGAAATGTCAAAAAATATATATGGACAGAGAAACATATTGGTAAAATATGCCCAGAAGTAGAGTGACCTATCCTATGAACATCAACAAACCACCTTGTATGCTCTTCTCAAAAACTATCTTTCGCCTGTCGGATGATACCTAAGGCTTCTGCATCATTTGCTGTTGCTGGGATCTTCAATGATTGCCGGATTTCTGTACTTGTCGTGCGAAGGAATGGGTTGCAAGCTTTCTCAACCTTCAACCTGGTCGGAATCTAGAATATCACAAACAAAGACAAACTTCAATGGTAGCCATTAAAATGATAATGACTAAGTGAAGACTAAGCTGCTCTGAAGATGATTTCTGAAGCAATCTATCAATGTGCGCATTTGATTGGAACTTGTTTTTTCAAAGTTAATAAGAATGAAATTTATAATAGCTATTTGTATTCCTCAAATTAAAATCAGGTACATGCATTGATATTTTCAAAGAACATCCACGTTTCCACAAACAAAAACTACAAAAATTTTACCTGCAAATGAATGTGGATCATACATATACTACATGCAGCAGTCAAGAGTCAACATAACCTTAAACCAATTAATATTTCAGTCTAGATACAGAAGCTCAACCAGTGCAAGAATTTTGGTGGTGCAGAGAAATTGAAATTAAAGGCTTGGACTTGTCAATTCATCCTCAAGTCAAATGTACAGCCAAATTAATCAACTACCTTTACACTATAATTTTAGCTCAATTTCATACAGTTAAAGTGAGAATAGTGCAAATAAAAAAATTGCATGCACAATGAAAAATTTAAACAGAGAATCTTAAATGTTTCACATTGATTAATATTAGATTAAATAAGTAATTTCTAATGAGGTTAATTTTACTTATTTATCTAGACATCAAGGTAAGTTTACCATAAACTGAAAGTTACGAGCCTTAAACAAATTGAGCGTTGCTAACACGTTCAAGGGACAAATTAACCTTTCACCTGAAGATATGAAACCTTTATTTAATTTTTTTTTTTTCAATTTCAATATAAATTGCCAACAAGAGTTACTAGTAGCCTCGGAAATTCTAGAAAAATGGAAAAAAGGAAAACCTAAATTGCCAACAAGAGTTACTAGTAGCCTCGGAAATTCTAGAAAAATGGAAAAAAGGAAAACCTAGAGAGCAGCTTGCAAATTGTTATTAAACTCATAATTCAATTTGTACCATTTTACCAATATACTGTTGGCTCAAGGCTACATCTCAATTTTAATGGTAATCAAACTTTGTATAAAAGGAACACAAATGCATGGACTCAAAGTTACATCTCAATTTTGATGATAATTAAACCTTATATAAACCTTGTAAAAATTCTGTTTAAGTGTTTATATTTCAGCTTAATCTCCACTACAGTGTACAAGATTAACTAAGGAATACAAATGCATGAATAACTTAAAGATTCAATTTCTATAGAAACTTAAAGAAATTAGTAAGATTTTTTGAGGAACTTCTTGTACATCTTCATACAGCATAAATCTTTTTTATTGCAATAACATGAATTTTACGTCTTAGATTTTGCATTAAAACGATTTTCTGTTGTAACACAAAAGGAGTCAAAAGTTCTATTTGAAACATGTTAGAAAATATTTTAGAAAAGTTTATCAAAAAGGTTTTTAAGAAAAAATTTTCAGAAAAAGTCACTTCTGATCCAATAGAAGGATTTTCAGAACAGCCTGTTCTAGTTTTCGTTAAAAGACAAAATAACGGCTAATTTTCCTTTTGGCAGTATGCCTTGTCTCTGATGGCTATATTCTGATATGCAATGGTTATATTGAATTTTTAGCTATAAATACAAGTTTTTTAATTTTAAAGGTTTAGAGAAGTTGAAAATCAATATTATCTATTCATACACAAGTTTTCATCTTTTTCAAGCAAATTTTCACATTTTGCACTTCATCTATTCTCCTCAATTAGATTATAGCATTTTCTTATAAATTTTTTGTGAGGAAACTTAATAAAAGATTGTAAAAAAGATTGGTTAGAACCTTAAGAATTCTAGCAAGGAAAAAGATTGTAAATAAATTTTACTAAAATTGTATATTGGCTTTGACCCTTACAAATTAAAGAAGTTATTAGTGGAGAAGGTATCTTGGAGAGTGAATGTAAGCAGCTAAACTGAACCAAGATAAATTAATTGTGTTGATCTAGTTATTCTCCCCTCTTCTCCGTTCTATTTTTAAAATTATTTTAACAGTTCTGCTCTTATTAAGAAAATCATTATTATAAAATATTTCATCTCAAAACCATTTCTGTTATTAGATATATTTTCTGCAAGGTACATCTGTTTTGAAAAAGTATTTAAGTTATAAATTTTGTTATTCATCAGATTTTGCATTCATACACTACATATCCTTCTGTTCTGCCAAAACAAAACGCACCATAAAAAATACTTCACTTCTACTCAAACAGAACCTGTTCAAAAATTTAGTGACATTCAATTTACCCCCCTCTTGTGTGTCATCGGGACCAACATATACAAGCTAATACCCCTTGAATGATTCAACATGCATATAAAATCACATCCTAATTGAAGCAGAATCACAATTTAAAACAGTATAATCAGTATATTTGAGGTATTAAATCCAGTTTCCATGGTAAAATCAGTAAATTGTAATGTAAAAAACCCAAAATACTAAAATTATCATAAGAACATTTAATAAATAATAAGGTGGGTTTTCAACTTAAACACTAAACGAAATGTCTAATGATGACAATGAACTTGAAGTCAGACATGACATGTAAGAAAGAACAAATGATTAAAATACTCCTGAAATTTTATGGAATTTAACCTTGCATCCTTTTTTTCTCCCTCTCAAACTGAAATAAATAGCCGACAATTTTTTGCCTTCATATTAAAAATGTTGTAGATTTTGGTCCTTCACTTTTTAAGTTAAATTAACCTTTAATTCCCTCAAATTTTATAGATTACATTCTAGTCCACTTATGAGGGATCAAAGGATTATATCAACTAAAAAACAAGGACCAAAATGCTAATTAAAATGAAAAGTTAGGAGACTAAACTTTAATTAGAGAATTAAATGTGTAAATTTTGGTCCAATTGTTTGGTACCAAAAGTGGCAAAATTATCTAGAATGAAAATACTAAACAGTATAATTTTATTAAAAATTCATTATCTGAGTCACTTCAAAAAGTTAAGATGCATGTATGATCAGTACTAGAAGGAGATTGCAGTTTACTATTCACAAAAAGGTTGGTGATGCTGAATGTGAAACTCATACATATGGAAATCAGAATGCTGCTGATGACGATCATGGCAGGGCAAACTATAGCTTGGACAAGGAACCAAACATGTCTATTGATAACTTTTTCTGATTTTGGGTTATTAGTATCTTCAATTATATTTCTGATGAATTTATATTTCTATTGTTGTGTTGTTTACGAGAAGATTATGAGATATTATAATATATGGTGTTGTATTCTTTGAATATGTACTTGATGTTCCATGATTGGGCAATATCTTATTGATAAGGATAAGATGAGAGTAAAGTTGAATATCTAAATTCTTGCTAAATGTGGGACTTGGAGTTTTTCTTATTTTATTGAATAATATATTCATAATTTATATTCATTTACCATAAAATCTCTAAGAAATTATGACTTGAGTTTATGAACCAGCGATCTATATGCTCAAGTGCAAGTTTAGTGACAACCTTGATAACTTGTAACCTTTGCCTCGTATTAGAGACCTAATATTTTACTGAGGCGGGATAAAGGTTTATAAAACAAGCTACCATATTGAAGCAAAGTCAGTCGATATGTGCATGTGAATGTGTGGGTGGTTTAAGATTGTATATGAATGAAAAAGGACAGAGGACTTACTGTTGGCAGTTTCTTGTTGCGAAGGTGGGCCACATGACACGCATGCGATTGGAGTGCCTCATTATTAGGTTCTATAGATAATGCAAATTTTGAATTACTCTGTCATTTGAATACCTCAAAGTTAGGGCCCATAATTTTGACCGTGGGTATCAAGCAAAGTACAAAATATGAAAAAGTTTACAGCAACTGACCAAGGTATATTCGTGGCCACAATATATATTTGTATCTTCTGGCAAAGATGTGATTCTCCTGAGGGAAGAATGCATCTGAAACAAGAAAATTGTTCGCTTATAATACTCAATCACAATAAAATGCATAATGAGTATCTAGCTTCCTGAAACTTGATTATGGAAAAAGTTCAGAAGCAAGCATCACCCATCACTCGCAAGGCCAACAATACCTCCACATAAAAATGACCATAAGTTATGCTGTGCAATAATTTGTTCACATGTCCAAATCACATAGTACATAAAATATTTGTAAAAGTATCTTGATTTCTGACAGAAATGTTGCATCTTCTGGTTAAGCCTAAAGCATAAAACAACTGCCTTGCCTTTTTTTTTATATAAATTTACTTTTATTATTATTATTATTATTATTATTATTATTATTATTATTATTATTATTGCTTCCATATGAGCAAGTAAATCTGTGCATTCAGGGTAGGATAATAATAAAGACAGCATTTCTTTGAAGGAAAAGTAAAAAAAGAGGATTTTTTTTTTTCTCATAAGAAATCAGGTTAGCAGCATCACAACCAATATGACATTGAACGTACCTGCTCAGGAGTTCCTTCAAAAAGCTTCCCACATGATAAGCTAAACAATGTGTCTCCAGTAAATATCGCCCCTGATCTTGGAAAGTAGAAACTAATGTGGCCTACAATTAAGTCACAGCATAGCATTAAAACATGGACAAAAGAAATAATATGCCTGCAAATGTAAGTGCGCACATGCTCAGAAAAGCACCAAATGTGGAGGTAGTAAACTCATCCCAGAATTGACAAAAGAAAATAGCAATTTACTTATCTATAGAAGAAGATCAGTCAGTAGAATTAAACTAAAATCATATGAATGCATTTTAAGAAACTCAAATTACACTAAAAAATGATAACAATTACATTCTAACTTTATTCAATAATAGCTAACAATTATACTCAAACAATTTGCTGATCTTTATGAAAACCAACTAGATTGCACCACCAACCAGCTAAAAGACAGTTAATGGTCCAGTAACCACAAAACCAGCAATAGATACAAGTTACCTAACCTAATCAATGGACATAACCATCACTTTTTCCTGTGTTAAATAAATATAAAATCCAACCTTGGGTATGACCAGGAGTTTCCATTACATGCACCTCATGTCCTGCAAACATCCATTTATCCCCATCATTCAGAACTATGTCGATACCTGGAATTCTATCTCGGTCAATTGAAGAACCAATTACCTGTAAGCAAAAGATGGAACTAAATGTATGGTCTTTCAATACTGAACCATTTCAGAAGAAACAAGAATTTATAGAGGATGTATAACATTTCCAGGAAATGTGTCATTGCCTTAAATTCAAAATCTTATACTAGCCATGACAGTTAAAATGAAAAAGAGAACGACTGCCAAATAAACTTACATGTTACATACAGTAGACAGACAAAAGCTATAAAAGCTATGTAGGACATTGCAAAATGATAGTGAAGGTGATTTTGATGGTCAGCATTGTATGCGATTTTCCATTTTCCAGAAAGATAATATCAAGAGCATTCTAATAGTAGAAATTAGTTAAAAAGATATTTGCTACACCTGAAGTAGAAAACATTTAAAGAAATACATCTTCAAATATAAGCAGATGAAAAGGAATCTTCACCATGAACTACCCTCATCATACCTTTGCACCATACCTTGCTTTCAACTCTTCATTCCCACCGGTGTGATCATGATGATGATGAGTATTTAGTATGTAGGTCAAATTTCGGTTTTTCCTACTTAAAGCGTCTATAACAGGTACAGCTTCAGAAGGATCAACCACTCCAACTGTTCCAGTATCTATGTCATGTAAAAGATATGCATAATTGTCTCTGAGACATGGCACCTGAAGATGCGAAAAGCAACCACAAATTGATATTAGCCATTCAGTTTGCAAGAAAAGCATCAAAGGTTGACCCTATAAACAAGTACTGCGTGCATGAGAGAGATAACTATTCTAACCAATTCGATTTGTAATGAGGAAGACATATTGGACACGCTGCAAAATTGAGCAACTCTAAGTGTTCGACTAGCTCCCCGCAAGGTCTTGAAGGGGATTGACAACAGGTTCATGAATCCATACAAGAGACCTTTAAGACAAAGTTGTCTTGCACCTGGCCACACGCAAAGCCCACTCCTTGCCTAAGGTATGAGAAACAAAATTAAGGTTTTAAAGAATATCTTTGTTATGAAGCAACTATACTCAAATAGGCTTTTTTTTATATGTAACTAAAGTAATGATGAAACAAAAAAAATTTAGCCTCTAAACAACAAATGCTACACCAAATTCCAACATTTGATACTGTGAATAATGCCATTCATCATGTAATTGTCCTCACAATGGTAAACGGAAAATAATACCAAGTTTCTCAATTACAAGTTACCAGAGATGGTGGATATCATATCTTTTACCAGCATTAGGCCCCCAAGTTCCGATTCACCGTTCACCAGGAACCCTTAATACCAAGTATGTAAACAAACCCTTCATAACCTTAATCCCAATTTATGGATCTGCTACGTTACGTTAATATTGAGTATGGAAAAACATTTCATACTGTGATTGATTACTAAAAAAACTTGAACCCACAAAAATTATACGATCGCACCATTCCTCAGGATAAAATTTGTTTCATTTCCATTGAACCAAAAAAATATATATATTTATAAATGAAAAAGGATTCCAGTGCTCTACGGATGTATACGCAAGCAAGTGCCACTACTTAAAACCCAAAACAAGTCAAATATAAACAACAGAATTAAAATACCCAATTCCACATATAAGTTCAAAAACTTAAAACCACACAATTCAAGAAGATTTAACCGGAAAAAAAAAATCAAATGTCGAATTCATTTAAAAAAATAGAGACATGGAAGCAAATATCAACCAAAAAAAAAAAAGGAATAGCGGGAGAGTGAAAAGGAAACACGAACCAACCCTCGAGCAAGGAAGGGAAGCCATGGCACAGGAGGCTTTTGAGATCATTTGCATCCCCTGTCTCTCTCTCTCTCTCTCTCTCTCTCTTTGGGTATTTAAAAAATAAAAGACCGAATTTTTCTAGATAGAGATAAAGAAAAAAGATATATATTTTATTTTTTTCGAAGAGAAAGTTGTTGGAGGAGAGAGAAAGAAAATGTGGGTTGGCAAATCGGTGGCAATTGAAACTCAGAATGATTACTGATTGTTACTTTAGTTACTTTGGTAGAGAACAAAATAATAAAAATATAAATTAAAAAGTTTCAATACAAGAGGAAAAGGAATTTCATTTTTTTTCCTTGAAAGTAAAAGGAAAAATAATCATTATTCTTGTCGTATGACTTTTTCAGCAGTATAATTAATAAAAAGCTACCTGCCCCATACTATTACTTCAATTTCCTCATAAATTCCATAAAAGAAATTCCAACTATATTTTGTTTAGAGTTTTTGAGATTTAAATTCGAAATTTAAAAAAATATATATTGTTAAAATATTTATACTATTTATTAATTTAGTTTTTATAATACATAATTAGAGCATAAAAAATAATATTCAAATACTAATCAAACGTTAAAATAATTAAATATTTAAGCAGTTGAACTATATTAAATTAATTGTTAAACATTTTAAAATTTAATAATGAGAGATAAGATAATTAAATATATATCAAAAAAATGTTCATGTTAGATATGTTCCGTACGATTTATATACTAATTAAGTTATATATATAGAGAGAGAATGAAAAGAAATATAAAAAAAGAAGAAAGAAAGTTTAAAGACAGACACGTGGCAGTGGGTGTAGTTGTTGGGTGTGGGAAGTTGCGTCATTAACTGCTTTAATATGGGCCCACGTGGCAGATTACGCGTAAGGTATATCCGGCCTGTGCCTGTCTTTATTAGTGGCATCATTTTCTAGTTTCTGTTCATTTGTATTAATATTACTTTAGTTTTTTTATGACTAGATTGCATATTTAAAATTTATTTATTCAGCTAATTTAAATTTATAATGAAAAAATTTATAAAAAAATAAAATTTTAATTTTTATATATCTAAAAATATTTTATTTTGGTGAATTAAAATTAAAAATTTTATCTAAATAAAAAGAAATTAGTGACATTTTTTTCTTATATTGAATGGTATAATTTTATGTTTGCCGACTTTATTAGTTAAAGAAAAAATTATTCTCCTAAAAAAACAAATAAATTCATTCTTACTTTAGGAAACGGAAAAGATTTTGCTAGTAAAACAAAATTAGAAAAATACTATATCAAAATAAAAATTAAAAAAATACAAAATCTCTTTAAAAAGGAAATTCTCACTGTTGAAAATATATATGGTGGATTAAGTTGAGGAGAAAAAAGGTAAATATTTGGTTGGTGGCTAAATCACAATCTAAAATTCTATTTCAATTTTACATAATTTTTTTAAAATTTATCCACAAGAAGAGATTGTTAATTACCTAAAAAAATATTGCACTTCAAACAAAAATAATAGTCATAAACTATGAACCCATATTCATTATACTTTACCGACAATAACTTATAATTTAACCAGTCAAAAGTTTATTTTTTTTATTTGATTAAAGTTAGAATTTCACTTTTGTGCAGAATTTTGCCAAAAACTGTGTTATTGAAAACAAAAGGCTTAATATATAGCTAGCCATATGAACTTGTAATATTTTATCATATCGCCCATTAAAGTTATAAATTTCTCGATTTAATACTTATAATTGTTAAATTTAAATAAAATTAACATTTTTTTCGGACTGTTGTGAGCGCGTGCATTACACACATTTGATGTGGCTGGTATATCATTGTTAACCAATAGTTATGCAATACGTGGATCAATAATTTTGAAAAACGTGGATTAATTTTAATTATTTTTTCAGCCCTTTCCCTAACTCTCTCTTTCGTCTCTCTCTCCTCTATTTCTTCCATCTTGTTTCTCCATTGTTATTAAAAGCGGGTTGGACCGATCGGTTGAATCAAGTTAACCATAAATTGATTGGTCAGTCAGTTGATTTAATTATTAAAAATCGCATTGATAAAAAATTGGATTAAATTGAAAAAAATCAGGTTGAATTAAAAATCGAAGAACCGGATAAAATCGAATTTTTTGCTAAAAAGTATAAAAAATCATTTTTTTGTATATTTTCACCTATCTATATATATATATATTTGATTACAATGAATAAAAAATATAATAAGTATATTAAATTATTAAGTGATATACTTAAAATTTAAAATACTAATTTTTTTAAAAAAATAAATAATGAATATATATATATATAATTTTCATTATTTATTTATTTAAAAAAATTAGTATTTTAAATTCTAAATATGTCACTTAATAATTTAATATACTTATTATCTATTTGGATCATTATAATAATATATTAAATTATTAAGTAATATCTTTATAATTTAAAATACTAATTTTTTCCAAATAAATAAATAATGAAAATTTAATATATATATATTAAATTTTTATTATTTATTTATTTGAAAAATTAGAATTTTAAATTCTAAAAATATCACTTAATAATTTAATATACTTATTATCTATTTGAATTTATTATAATTAAATATAATTATACTTATATATACAATGTTAATATTTTTTGTGTTTACTTTATTAGTATTTCATTTAAACATAAAATTATTTTCATGATATAATTATACTTTTATGTTTCTAACATATAATATTTAAAAATTCATAATTAATCACTTATAATAATAAAATTAAAATTATATTTTATAATTTATTATTTGAATATTTATGATATATATTTAATATTTGATGAATATTTTTTTAATTTTTATATAATAATATTTAAAAAATTATAATAATTATAATATTTTAAAAATAAAAAAAATTTTGGTTGAATTGATCGAACTATAAACCTCGGCTTTGTCAGTTCTTTATCCGGTCTGATTTTAATAACATTGTGTCTCTCTTTCTCTCCTCTCTGTCTTCCATTTTCGTCTCTCGCTCTCTTTCGACTCTCTCTCCTCTCTATTGGCGTTAGCAGTGAGGAGGAACTGCCTTGAACCAGAGCAAGATCTTCGACAAGGAACCCCAATGAAACCGACGAGATCTTTAAGGCTCTGGAAGTCGTCGAGAGTTGCCATCGCCGACTGCAGTGAGTTTTCCGTTTGATTCCCGAGAATTGCTGGATTGCGAGGGACGTGTTTATGAAGAGCTCTGTTTGTGCTTTTTGAAATGTTGATTTACAGGTTAGGGCTGATGGTTTGAGATGTTGATTAACAAGTTGTGTTCATCAAGAATTTTGTTGTAATTCTTCTATTTGTGGTAATTTTTTTCAAGAATTTTATTTAATTTTGTTGCAATTCTTCTATTTGTTGTAATTTGAGATGTTGATTTTTTGTTTTTTGGCATCTTTTTGAATCTCGTATAAATTGAAAGACCCCGGTTGTTTCTCTCCCTGCCTGCCCCGGTTGTGCTGTCATTTTGCTTTGTTTTCTAGACTTGTGAGCTCTAGTTTCTAATCTTTCTGGCCAACAGATAATTGTTTGAAGGTTTTGGGGCATTAGGCTCTTCAAATTTGTTTCTTACATATTTGGACAAAATTAAGATTATTGTAATGGATGCAACATGGTTTGGATTAGAAAGAAACTAACAACGATCTTGAATTGAAAGACCCAAATTAGATTTTAAGCTGAAAGCAGAAGATAAAGAGAGAGAGATTTTTTTAGCCAAATCAAGTCTCACGCGATGTAAACGCGTGCAATACACCCATACGTTCTGCGGCAGTACTTGTTACATCACATGGGATGTCCAGTCAGCAAGAAGCGTTTATTCTATTAATAATAGACAAGTATAGGTGTGTTAAATTAAATTGGTGAACTTGTAAATTCAAAGGGCGGGATGATAAAACTATGCAAGTTTAAGTGGGTAACTATATATTAAGCCAAAACAAAATTCTATCTCCCCATTATTATTATTATTATTATTATTATTATTATTATTTTAGGATCTTATATAACTAAAATGCTTGTCACACGGATATATATCTATGCTTTAAAATTCTAAAAGATTTTCTTTTGAATTAGAGATCAGAAAAGATTATGGCAGCTCAATTTAAATGTATGTTGTTATTATTCTGAATTTCAATTAATGGCATTTGAAATCTTATATTAAAAAACAAAATATCCAATGCATAAAATAAGAAACAATGTGCTTGCAATTAGTTAATTGTATCTATTCTAAAAAGAAAAAAATAAACAAAATTAATTGTATCTAGGTGCAAAATTTCTATTTCTGACCTTGATATTTTGAAATCAATTTAAAAAGAATTACATGCAAAATAACTTTAATGTTTTTGACAGAACAATTTAACATATAGTTATTAATCAATATATGTCGAATTAGATAGTTATTAAGAGGGGAGAGTGAAATAAGCGCATAAAACACCTAATAATTTTATTGCACCAATTTTATTTCTAAAGAATTAAAATTGGATCAAATAAACTCTAATTTAGTTGCATGTCGAGTTTATATGACGCAATACTCAGCCATTAAATTTATAGCAAATTGAAAATGCTAATTAGGAGAAAGAAATCGCGGCATGAGCATAGTAATGTATATAATTTAATTTTAATTCTTCAGTGGCTTATTTGACATAATTAATTTTGATTATTTAAAAGCAAAATTGGTTCAATTTAATTATAAGGAATTTAATTGACAATGGAGACAAATTTAAAGGTGTTATTTGCAGGGTAGTTAAAGGGTATTGGAGTTCTCTGGTAGGCGCTGCTGACCAGGGAAAATTTTTTATGTGTGATCTCCAAACCTGGATTAAAGATAATCTTGCTAGTGATCAGGTAAGGGATAATTTAAGCTGGAGTAAATTATTTGGGTTCAGTTGGTACGTGTGGAAGTGGATGAATGATCTTGTTTTTAATGGTGTGAGTAAGCCATGGCACGTGAAGAAGGAGATCATTTGGGCGGCTGCTTAGGCTTATACTAAGGCCAAAGAGGTTGTCAGAGATGTGGGCAGGAAAAGCGGAGATAGATGTGTGTTGCAAGTGGGGTGGAAGCCTGCTTCAACGGAGTGGGTGACTATTAATACTGATAGGGCCTTTAGGCGTAGCTCTTTGGCATCGGCGTGTGGGGGAGTAGTGCGAGATGAGCTAGGGAGATGGTTGGGGGGTTTCTCAGCGATTGCTAGAGGGGGAAATGCCTTTTCTGCTGAGCTTTGTGGAGTTTTTTAGGATCTACATGAAGCTTGGGAACGATGATAGAGGAATATTTAGTTGCAAATCGATAATTGTAGCGTGGTTCAAATTCTAAACCATCATGTGGATGGACAACCTACTTATAAACTACTTTTGTCTCGTATCAAGAATCTTATGGATTGGGAATGGAGAGTTTATGTTGTTCATGTGTATCGAGAAGCTAATGCAGCAGCAAATTTTATAGCTAACTGGACCTTCGATCAGGACAAGGCTTTTATTTGGCACGATGTGTCTCCAGTTGGTTTGAGAAGTATTTTGGATGCTAGGGGAGTAGTCTTTAATAGAATTTCTTCTATGTAGTTCTTGTGTTTCTTCTTCTTCTTCCAAAAAAAAAGGTGTTATTTGACCCTTCAGCTTAATTTTTACTGTAAAGAAGCATAGGAGTATTCTAATTTTAGTGAATGGTGAATTTAAGTCATTTTCAAATATTTTCCTCAAAACGAATATAATATATATATATATATATATATATATATATATATATTTGGGTAACCAACTACTAGTACTATTATTATTATTAGTTAACCGACTTTGCTTCTCGTGAAACTGCATCAAATACAACACGAATTGCCGGTGAGGGACTAAAAAGTTAAGAAATAAGATTATGTAGTGATTAAGAAATAGGGTTTATATTGGAAAAGTAAACAAGATGCTAAACTCATTAGCTACTCCAGATACCATATCGATGTAGAAGTGTGTATTCAGAATCTCTGTGGCTGGCGCATGACAGGCTTCTATGGAGAACCAAATAGGAACTTGCGAGCAAATGATCTTTTAGACCAAAGAGAGAAAAAAAGTGGCAAGTTACAACCTTCTAGCCTTATTGACGGCTTCAAGTCTGCAGTGGAAGATGCAAATTTGACTGATTTGGGCATGGCAGGGTATAAATTCAGTTGGAGTAGAGGCAAGGGCACTGCTACTTCCATTGAGGAACGACTGGATAGAGCACTGGCCAGTAATGATTAGATTATGAAATGTCCTTCAAGGTTAGTAACATGGACCAAACCTCTTCTGACCATAATCCTATCTTCTTGGATTCGGTTTCAGCTGCTATTTCCAGAAAAATTTCTCGTTTCAGATTTGAGAATGCCTGGCTAGGAGAGTCCCGTTTTATTGATGTGGTGCGGGATTCATGGACTTCCACATTTAATTCCCCCTTGGAAGATAAGCTCAAAAGCTGTAGTGAAGCTCTATTAAATTGGGGAAAGGAGGTTACTGGGAACTTCAAAGACCGGCTTGCTCATTTGAGACTTCAAATGAAGGTGACTAGAACAAGCTCCCCCTCTGTTTTTACTGAGCTTCAAAAAAGCTATCACGGAACTCTTAGGCAGCAGGAAGTCTTCTGGCAGCAAAGAGCTAAGTTGTTTTGGCTTAGAGAGGGTGACTCAAACTCCAAATATTTCCATGCTATAGTGTCCAAAAGAAATTGCAAGAATCAGTTCTCTTCTCTGATGGACTCTAATGGCCGACCATGTTCATGGAATAATGGCTTATAGGAGAAGTTTACTGATGCGGATGTTAAGGAGGCTGTTTTTAGCATGCACCCTGACAAAGCACCTGGTTTAGATGGGTTGAATGCTGCTTTTTATCAACGGTGTTGGCATATTATTGTTATGCATTTCTTAAAGCGTAAATCCCAAGGGAAGGAAGGTGTGGCGGCTTTAAAGCTGGACATGAGTAAAGCCTACGACAGGATGGAGTGGGATTTTTTGGAAGCTATATTGATCAAGCTTGGCTTTAATGCTCGTTGGGTTAATATCATCAGAATGTGTGTGACATCAGTTACTTATTTCATCTCTTATCAGAACAATCTGTTGGGGCCTATTAAACCAAGCAGAGGTCTCAGGCAGGGTGACCCGCTTTCGCCCTACCTTTTCATTCTGTGTGCTGAGGGACTTTCCTCCTTATTTAAATCTGCGGAGGCTCAAGGGCATATTCATGGTTGTAAAGTGGCTCATAATGCTCCACCTATCACTCACCTCTTCTTCGCAAATGATAGCTACATCTTTTTCAGAGCTAATTCTCAGGAAGATTCTAAGGTAAAATCTATCTTGGATATTTATGCTTCAGACTCAGGACAACAAATCAATTATTCTAAATCTTCTTTGAAATTTAGTTCTAACACTTCAAGTATATGTAAAGAAGAAGTTTGCTCGGTCCTCTCTATTAATCCATCTGCCAGCCATGACTCCTATCTTGGTCTTCCTTCAGTGATAGGGAGAGATAAGCAGGAGATCTTCTCGTGCATTGAGCATAAGATCTGGAGACGCATCAGTGGCTGGAATCGTTCTCTCTTGTCGCGAGCAGGCAAAGAGGTTTTACTTAAATCAGTAGCTCAGACTCTGCCTTCCTACACAATGAGTGTATTCATGCTCCTAGTGGTTCTTTGTAAAAAAATTGAGAGAATGCTCAACTCTTTCTGGTGGGGTACTAATAAGCAAGCTAAACAGGGGATTTCTTGGATGTCCTGGGACAAATTGTGTTGGCCAAAGTCGGTTGGAGGACAGGGATTTCGATCCTTCCGTGCTTTCAACTTTGCTATGCTAGGGAAACAAAGCTGGAGGCTATTGACTGAAGGTTCTTCACTTATGGCTCAAGTCCTTAAAGCCAGATATTTTTCGAGATGTAGTTTTTGGGATGCTTCTCTGGGATCTAACCCAAGCTACACTTGGCGGAGCATTCTTATGGCTAGAGATAGTATCAAGCCTGGTTGTAGAATGCGTGTTGGCAATGGTCATAACATTAATGTCATCTCTGACCTTTGGTTATCGGATAAAGCCAACCCCTTCATCTCTACGGATCTGGATAGATCTTGAAAGCACTTGAAAGTGAGTGATTTAATTAATGGAAGCACCAATCAATGGAATACTCCTCTCATCTTAATTCTCAGCATTCCTCTTGGTTGGCAGAAGCAGAAAGACTTGTGGCAATGGACCTTTGAAGCTAATGGTGGCTACTCTGTCAAAAGTGCTTATAAATTGATTCATAATGGTATTTTTCCTTTCTCCCATTTGGGTAATGTGAATTGGAAGTTTTTTTGGAGCCTTGCGGTCCCTCCTAAAATCAAACATTTTTTCTGGCGTTCTCTCCATAATTGCATCCCGATTCGTACTCTTTTAGCTCAAAAGGGAGTGGATGTTATTAGAGCTTGTCCTATATGTGGCCAGGCTGATGAATCGGTGCTTCATGTTCTTGTTAACTGCACTTTTGCTAGAGAAGTTTGGAGTAATTCTGGTATGAATTTTGCTCTCAATTCTTGTTCTGATATTGCCGTTTGGTTTACTTCAATCTTGAGTTGTGCTGATGCTAAGAGTTGTGGTTTAGCTCTTTTTGTTTGCTGGGTCATTTGGAAGGCCAGAAATGTTTTGTGTGGCAAGATACTCGTTTGGCAGCTAGCTACGTGGCTTCTCCTGCTGCAAACACTTTGCGAGATTGGAACCTGAGTAGAGCAATGGGTTTCCTAGTTCAACCTAGCCATGACCCAACAATTTCCAAGTGGAGTCCTCCACCACCCAACCTTCTTAAAATTAATACTGATGCTGCAATTTTCACTTGAGCACAAGAAGACTGGTGTGGCCTTTGTTGTCCGAGACCATCAAAGGGCCTTCCAATATTGATTTATAGATTTGTTTGGTTTTGTGGGTGAAACAATAAGCACCAATTTCTGGCCACGCAGGAAGATTTTCTGACCCACATCAACAAATCCTATTTCCAAACCGACAAAAACAAATTAGAAACTGACAATATCCTTGAATTTTTTTCTTGGATTACTCTTACCTGTGGCTCCTATTTTGTTTTATTTTATATTTTTTTTTGTTGGCAATTCACACATTATATATATATATATATATATATATATATATATATATATATATATATATATATATATATATATATATATATATATATATATATATATATATTGTTATTAAAATTTACTGATTCAATTAATTAAATTTTGCATTCAACAGAACAAAAGCAAAATGAATTGAGTTTGCCATTCAGAGTACAGTTATAATCAAATTGGAATATATGTTTAATATGAATAAAAGGGGAAGAAAATAAATGTGATTTTTTAAGTTAGATTTATTTTCTATAATTAAGGAAGAAAAATGGTGAATTGATGATTACCAAGAAATATGGATGATGCATCAATTTGCAACACAAAATATTGGAATTGAATGGTGAGGGCCACCAGGAATCCATCAAAATTCCAAACCACAAATTCTAAGATTCACGAGCAAAATTGTCTATCAGCAAATACCATTGACCAAACCACATAAAACTTCAATGAATCCACCAAAGTCAACGTGAACTCACTAGGGGGTCTGACTTATAAAATGTTACAGCTTTTATAATACAGAAGATACAGGATATCATTTCTGATGAGGGAAAAATGGCAGAATCATGCATATTCAATGCTTAGATTCAATATAAGTAGCCACAGCCATTTTAAAGCTCATCCTGCAAAATTATTAAGAAAAGAAAAAAAAAATGTCATGGATTTTGGGTAAATTAGGTTCTGCTGAAACAGAAGTAAATAAATTGAGGAACAGAACAGAAGGTGACAGGAGTTGAAATATATGCTTACATGGTAATCATCGTGGATAGGATCGTACTGTAAAAGAGATCATTTTTATGTTAGATTTCGTATTTGATTTGAAAATGAAAAAGTTACAATTATCATACAATAAAATAAAATGAGAATTAGAAATTTGAAGCAAGCAACGAAATAAAATGAACTGATTTGATTAGAAGATACAACCAGATACGATACCTTTCTTCGCCTCCTGGATCCATTTCCTCTTTCTTTCCTCCTTTCCTCACCTTTCTCTCTCGCTCTTTGAGCTTCCTATTCATGTAAACATTGAGGAATAATTACTAAGGAGCCAATAGGCCACACATCAGGATCTCAGAAACAGCTAACCAACATTTTTAATCACCTCGTCTTCTCGAGCTCTTCTCACTTTCTCTGCTTCCTCAAAGGCTTCTTTTTCAAGCTTCAATTAAGTAATATAGGTAATTTGAGCAAAGCTGCTTCAGAGGATAGAATGACTTTTATAATATCTAAATTGAATAGCTCACCTCTCTATTGTTGGCCCAAATATCTTCCACGACTTGTCTTGCATATTGTGGGTCATCACAGATCAGTATATTGTCAAAAACTGAACCAGCCTTCACCTGCAATGCAACTTCTGTCTCATCAGACACTGCTGGCTTAGAATGTTTCCATTTTGTACCAGAAATTTAAAAGCCCACTGAGAACACAGAATATGAATGAATTTGTGGCAATGTGCCACTACTTTGTAATCAGAGTTTAAATAGTAATATCAGGAACAAAAACCTAAATCCACTAAGAGAACAATCAGCAAATGTAGCCAATTCCAGTTTCGGTTGAAGAAGGGAAGTCAGTAGACCTACCTGCCATACTTCAATACCCACATACTTAATTGGCTTCAGCACAAAAAGGTCAGGATCATCTTCGAACTCTGAAGAAAAGAGAGAAAGAATAAATCAGTGTATGCAAAACAATATTGGCAAACTCAAACCTAGACAACAGTCAGACTGACAGCATGGTCTGAGACAATATGGAAGCAAAATCAGAATTGTATCGAAGTGTTGATTGACGATTCCTCTACAACCTAGAAGCTGCATTCTTTTCAGTGTGTTATTAGGATCCAAAATTGGATTTTTTCTATTTCCCACCAAAATTATAATCTTTTTCTTTTCAAAAAATAAAAGTAGCAGACTTGTCTTTAGTTATTAATTGTGTTCCAGCATTTGAACTTGTTCTCCAATTCAACTTCAAAATTATTCACGGAAAAGATATCTCCATAGTCACTCTTTCTTTCCTGATCATTTCTCTTTCTTCAAAAATGGTTGAAAGCATTTGATATTCAAATGCAAGGTAAAAAATTGGAAAGATTAATACCTGGGTTATTGATCCAAGGAGTTTTCCACTTCCCCTTGTAGTTGGGATTCTTGATTTTCTGCAGTATGGTAATTTCTGTCATCAGTAAGTAATATGCTAAAAGAAAAATATTTTGAACATTCTCAGCAGCAAGGATGCACCTTTCTTTTCCATGGACCTTTGTATGCTGGATTTGGTATCTTGGGTGGCTTCCAAATGCCATCCTCCTCATCATCCCAGTCATCAGGCTATTCAAGAACGGCAACATAAAATCATGAGATATAATAATTACATCAGTTTCAAGACCAATATATCAACTAAGGTATCTGGAGTAGCATCATGCAGTATTTCCATATTCATTACTTACATCATCGTGATCCCTACCAAATAAGTGAAATGCATATGGATATGTATTAATTTAAGTAGCAGTAGTGGTTGGGATTTTGGATCCAAAAGCTCATTGGTCTTAAACCATGTTGTATGAGACAGAAAAGACAAACTGCATATTACATTCTAAAGGAACTGGGTCAGAGTCAACCATTTTACCTCTTTAGCCTTAGGATCAGGAATCTCAGCTGGAATAGAATCATATCCCTACAACATCAAGGCAGATGATATAAGTGAAAATTTTATTAAGGACACGCGCAAATCATCATTCCCATCTCAGTCTTAAATGCATATTAATAATACCTCTGGCTTTACATCATTTGGATCCTCAATATATTCTCTGTCATCCCAGTCTGCTGGCTATAAAGGTAATCAGAGTCAGTACATAAAAATCATGCTGTACAAGTGGATTTCTGTATGATTACACGAGTCTCTGAAGGGTAGAGTATAATTGACACATCCATCACGCATTGCAGAGGTGGTAAAGGGGTGCAACAGAAAACCAAGAAAAGAAATGCGGGTATTATAAGCTGCAGCAGCTCCAAGAACAGTACAATATAGCTTTGTGGATTTACCACTAATCAGGAAAATAAGCAAAGCATAGATCATAACAAGTCCATGCAAATTTAAGCCTCAAGAATTCTTTGGTTTCAAATGTTTGACAAATGAAGTTGTGTCAAATGTAGAATGAATGTTCTACAATTTGCAGATAAGGGGATACTTGTTGCACCACCACCACATATAACAGAGTGATCTTTTTAGGGAGATGAGGATTACCAGCAGACAGGGAGGTGTTTTATGAATGCAGTGAGATTCATGAAGGTTCTGTTTAGATAGAAGATAAAAAATAAAAGGGTAAAAAAAGGAGTGGCAGAAGAGTAAAGAAACATATCTCGCTGTTAATGATGACCAGAAGTCTGTGCCACTCTCTACACTCTCCCTCTCAAAGTAGTTTACATGACATTCAGAAAGAAATTTGCTAATGCTCTGATCATTACTCAAGATCAGCATATTTGACCAAGTTGGCCTTTTTTCCAATTTGCTACAAAACATTTCAAAAAATACCTAGGACATACCTTCTTCACTTTTGTGTCTCTGATTTTAGGCGGAGGAAGGATATCCCAGTCTGTGTACATGCTTCCTGATTCTCTTTCTCTATTGTCAATTAAGATACTGTAAGATGCATCAGGCCTAAGAATAAACGTGTAGAAATGAGTTAGCTTATCAGTTTCACATTGTATATCCTTCCTGATGGGATAATTTTGTCCCTGGTAAGAGAGTATAACATGGAGCTTTTTCGTCTGTGTGCCACATATATCAGGCCCGAACATAAAACTGCATAAGATGCAAGAAGTGTGGTTAGAAAATGTACAAGTCAACAGTTACAGAATGACATAAACTCAACAGCCCGATCAGCATATTTCATCATAGCATTGGAGAAAACAGGTAGCCCATGGCAAAGGCCTATTTAATGGAGCTTTCATTTAACTGTTATTCACATGTACATGAGTGAACATAACCCAAATAGAAGTGCATGCGTACTATTTGACTAATACGAGATGAGCTAGAACAAGCATATAGGTCATCTTTGGGGAAAAATTAGGTAAAGGAGAAAAACTCAAGTTCAAAGAGTCCAAAGTTCAAATATTTATAAACATATTTGTTATTTATGGATTTAGACATCTCAAAACATGTCAAATATGCATACTTGTGTCTATGAATTTTATAGCTATTTCCCCAATTTGCCCCAGGTGCTTACCTATCCATATCCAAAACATATTAAAAATGAATCAGAAGCCAAGAGTTTGGACCCCCAATATGCATCTAAATGGAGCTGATCCAATTTAACATTGTTTCCTTAATAATAAATGAGGTGATAAATAACAGAAATATTACAGTTGAGAAATATTAGGCAAATGGCCTCAGTTCAGGGAGCCCAAACATTTGTAAACATGTGTGCTAATGTGATGCTGGATGTCACAGAAAACGTAGAAAAAGCATACCCACATACAAATTTTCTGGTCATGTTCCCATTTTCTCCTAGTGCTTACCTTTCCACATGATAAACATTCAAAAGAATGAAGCCAAGAGTTTAGACACCAATCTCATGTACTTTAGCTACCCCTAAAAGAAACTTTGAATCATTTACAAAAACATCAGTGCAAAACAAAAATAATCAGACCTACAGGAAAATGCAAGAAATGCCACTTTTTTTTCTTTTCCTCTTGTCCTCCATTGTTTGGAAGAACATGAAGAACTAAGTAGGAAAAGATCTATCACTAGAATAATTATGCATAAATATGAAGATAAAAACAAATACTTCCAAAACCATTTCATAACAATCTCAGCAAGACAATAAATTGACAGTTAGGAATAAGTTTTTTCTAGCAAAGTATTAACTGCTATGAATTTGTAAACGTGAGAAAAAGAAAATAACTTTTTTTTAAAAAAAAGCTGGGAGCTATATGAATAAATAAATCATCATAGAAGGGTTCATAAAAACATCGAACGAGAAATTCTCCATTTTTAAAGTCCCAACGCACAACCAAGGAAACTTAAATGAAAAAACATTTAGACTAACCTGTAAGGAGTATCACCACCAAATTTCTTCTGATTGACATAACCAGAAAGAAGCTTGATGTAACCACCACCACATTCAATGTCCTGTTCAAACTTGATAGAGTATTGGACCACTAGAGTCCTATTCTTGTTACTGAACTCCGGTATCTTTGCAGATATGGCAAAATGCTTGGCGTCATTGTATGTCTGAATACCTACACATCATCAGGAATCATGAGTATCTACTATCACAATGACCAGGAGCATTCGCCCTAACTTGAAATCAAAAGGAAGAAAAGATTTATCCAGGCTAATTTCCACAAACTCAGTTGCGCTAAGTTTCACAGTATTCTTGCAAAATTTATTTATTTTTTCAAGCATTTTCAGTCTCTTTTTCACTCTCCGTTAACATTTATTCATCTTTAAATTCACCTGAAGGCATATATGAGTATCATTCCAATCACATGTAATATAGGATACAGATACATTCTATTGTAATAATACCATCATACAGGCTTATGCAATCTCCGACTAAACTTCCAATTTACATGTCTAGCAGGCGACTAACTTTATGAAAATAAAACATATGTTAAACATTACAAATTTCTGAGAGTACTAGAAACTAAGTAAAGGATTGAGGTGAACTAAAATACCTTTATCATCAGGATCACCAGACCATTTCCCAGCTGTGTGCTTAAAAGTACCAGCTTTTCCTTCGCTTCTTTTCCAGTCCGATAACACCCACCGATGCTTCCACCCATCTAATCAAAACCCACATTCAATCAATCCAAAAGCATAGGAAAATGTTTTAAAAAAAAAAATCTTTCAATACAGATTGAAGAAACAGTATTAGTACATTGACCGACCGTTGACTAGAAGAAGTTTCTGGAGAGAGTAAGAAATGAATCTAAAAGACTATGCAATCAAGATCAAATAACCAAGGGACTGTAAACTGGATCAAAAAAGGAAAGATATTGAAAAGTTGAAACCAGTAAATTCTTATTTGAGTTTCTTGAAAATCTTCTGTAGATTCTTAGTTCATTAGAGTTGGTTTTACCTTCGAAACGCTCTTCGAAGAAAATTTCGGACAAAGCGAGAGGAAAGAAATAGACAGAATGAAGAGCGGAGAGTAAAAATAGAAGCTTTAAAGGCTGAATTACATTTAGCTGAGGCTTCTCCTCCATTTCTGGTAAGCTAGCGCATCTATTATCCCAGTGTCAACAGGTCCTATTGCTGGAAATGGTCTTACTCATCCGAATTATATAGTGTGTTTAAAGGAATAAGATTCATTTACGCAAATGTCCTCATATTTTCACTAAATTGTTAAATATAATTAAAAAAAAAAGAGTAACTGTGAATATGGAACGATTAATCGGTACATGAGTAAAAAAAATAATCAGTTCATTTATATTAATTTTTTAAAATTATTAATAATTAATCAGTCTATTATATTTGATCATCCAATCCATTAGTTTCAGTTTAGTAAACTAATATTTTTCAATTAACAGTTAAAATTTATAACATAATATTATAAAAAAGACAAAATTTGATTTAATTTTAAATGCATAAAGTAATTTAAAATAAAAAGTATAAAATAAACATAATTTATTAGTTAAAATTTATATTTAATAAATTAATAACTAATATTATAAAATAAATTTGATATTTGTTGCAAATTAAGATACTTGATTCTAAGTCAATTAAGATTTTGAATAATATTAAATGTTAAAACATAAATTGTAAATGATAACAGTTCGGAATTACCGAGCTGCTATCGGGTTTAACTTGAATGCCAAAATTCTCCGATGATACTTAAAAACAAAGAAATCCTTGCAGAGGTTCGACATAGGGATACTGCGACGATCAAGCCAATAAAAAGGTAAGAGTATGTCTTTAGTAAAAGTGGGTAAAAGAGAGAAAAATACCTAACTACCTTATTATTTATATGGATCTGTTTCCCATTTCAACTAGGATTCCTTATGTATGTAAAGCTCTTATTAAGGAAGGAATCAAGACTATGAGGGAAACTAAACTAAGCTTTCGCATTAGGAGACTATCGGTCCTTGCTCAAATGGGAGCTGCCAGGACAATGTTGTAATGAAGCACCACTCGAATCCTGAGCAACTTGAATGGATGGGAAATCAGGCTACCCAAAGACCTAAAATACAACCCGATTATCATAAGCCCCTCTCGAGGTAGGAGACATTCATGTCGAAAGGAGAACCAAACACATGCTCAAAATTGATCGAGTCCAATTTAAACGAAACGAGGCATCACTTCAGTCCCTGTGTCAAATAATGATTGCAGGGAGATGTCTCTTCGGTCTCTGCGATGGCAATAATGATCATAATGGCACCTTCTCGAGTCCTGTATAACAGCTGCAAATGTAATTAATTTTCACGCATATCAAGAAAATCTGAGCCACATGCTTATTTTTCATCCAATGGCTTGCTCTCCCTATAAATACCTACAACATTTCACCATTTCCACTTTTTCTTTCCACCATTTTGCTACTTTATTTACTTCCCTTTCTTAGATCTTCCTGTGCTTCCCTTTCCTCAAATCCCCTTCCAACTCTCCTATTCACCATCACAGGTTAGTATTTTAGATCTGATTCCCTTCGTTTTTGCATTTTGTTTTCCACTATTTATATTGCAAAATGAGTGGATCAATGGAATCTAGCGAGATAAGGATTCCAGATGGCCTGTTAAATGATAGCCCTCCGAGCTCCTCTACTCGTAGCTTGTCAACCAAGAACGCCCCCATAAAGCTTCCCATGTTTCAAGCACCTCCACCAAGCATAAAAGTACCAATAAAAAATCCTCCTTTACACACTCCTACTGCTGAAATCCCAGAGCCTAGCCAACCTAAGCCTAGGAGACCTCAATGAGCCAACCCTTGGGTTCCCTATATTAATTCATCTATCCACATTACCGAGCTCTCGAGCCTGAGAGTTAAGCTAGGGATACCAAACCACTACAACCTTCTAACTCCTAGCTACCATATTACCACTGACTGTAACCTTAACAACAAGAAAAAATTAATGCTCTATGAAGCCAATCTCTGAGCTGGCATAACTCTTCCCCCCCCACCTTCTTTGAAATCTCTTTTCTCCGCTACTATGACCTCACAATTAGTCAACTGCATCCAAATGCTTGGCTTACCCTAAATGCCCTCCAAATCTGGACTTTTAAAAATGCCATTAACCTTAAAGTTCAATTATTTAAAGTGACTCATTTGGTCG
Source organism: Excoecaria agallocha (assembly GCA_037975025.1). Taxonomy (NCBI): domain Eukaryota; kingdom Viridiplantae; phylum Streptophyta; class Magnoliopsida; order Malpighiales; family Euphorbiaceae; genus Excoecaria; species Excoecaria agallocha. Next base: position 50,443,546 of record CM075812.1, read on the forward strand.
GACTCTGAAATATGATGGAGGACCACTATTATATTCAAGTTCGAGTAGGATATGACATTTTTATAGAGAAATCGGACTCCCTGAAAAACTAGAAAAATCAATTTTTTTGTGGTGGAGGACAAAAAAGAATTTCCTATTCAAACTTTTCGGGGGTAATTTGTTAATAAGAACGATCAACATGTGTTACTAACCCAAAATGAAGAAAAAACATTAAATCGGTGGCAGGAGATCACCCGCAAAAAGATCAATATCTATGATTTTCTAAATTCTCAATCTTCTCCCAAGCCTCCAAATGAGATATGAGGTATATTTTCCTTTTTCTCTTAAACAAGTAGAAGTTTAATTTTTCTCATTGTATTATTATTTCACAGTTATGAAGAGAGACGGCAAGCCATCTTTTGGCAAGAAGATCAAGGCCAAGAGAGCCAATGCTGGAGAAAGTTCCTAAAAGTTAAGCACGATGCCAGTCCAGACAAGAAGCGCGACAACCACTACAGCGGCTGATGTGACTCCTACCCCTATTGCCAGTGCAGCCACTAATGTTACGGCCATCTTCGAGGGCTTAGTGCAAAACACACCCCCTATCAGCTCACCGCATAATAACCCCTCCAACATAATAACTATATCAGACTCCTCTCCCATTTTCCCTATTAGACCTGTATCCACTGTAGGCCGACCTTCGATCTTACTGCTCGGGCCTTTATCCTTTCAGACTGTCGAGCATAGGCCAGCTTCTTCCCCTGAATGGGGTGAAAAGGTGAGCAAGGTCATAGAGGAAGTCCAAGGTATGTAGTTGCATAACCCTCTAGCTTATAGCTCCACCAACCTAGAGTATAATAGCTTTTATTCGCTGTTGACTTGCATTCCAAATGAGGTGTCATCATTCATTAATCTGCATATGGACTATTTGTCTTTCGCTATGAGGAGGCACCAAGTTGAGGTATTACTTTTGATCTTCTCTTTCTTCTTCTTCTTTTTTTTATCGTGCTAACATGTTTTTTATATAGAGTACGGTTCTCTCCAATACGGCGATTGGCAAAATGAATAGGATTTTAGGCTTACTAAGAAAAGAGAAAAAACATACAGCTAAGCTTGAGGAGAAGTTAAAGGAAGTTAAATAGGCAAGTAATAACTGGAAGGAGCAAGCTGTTGCTACCGACGCCAAAGCCAAAGAGGCCGAAAAGGCTAGTCACAAAGCAGTCGAGGAAGCCGCTCACAAGCTATCCAAGATTGAGGCTTTGTTAGCAAAGGAAAAGGAAGAGCTTCACATTTCCAAGGCCGAGCTCGAGAGATGTCGGGCTGAAAAAGTAACCCTGGAAGGCAATTGTGCCAAGCTGGAGAAGAAGATGGCTGAGCAAGAGGAAAAGGTAGATGATCTTATCGCAGAAAAAGCTATCACCTATGGGGATAAAATCGTCACGGTCATGAAGGACAAGTTCCCCAATGAAGATTTTTCATAGGTGGGCGAGGTTGAGCCAGACAAAGATTAGATAGGGATTTCTTTCTGCTCTCTCCTTTTTGCTTAGTCTTTTTCCTTGTAATGAAATACATTTCTAATGAGAAATAAACATATTTTCCATTACTGTTTGGCCTGGTTTTTTCTTTTGACAGATTATTCAATAATTATCGCCATTGAATTATGCAATAATTAATAATAATTCGTTGCTAGTTCCAAAATCAAGATGTCAAAATAATTAATTAGAGTAGAACCTTTATGGCTTTGGCTATCGTGTTGCCTTATTTCTTTTATTGATAAATGTGCCCATAGCTTTAGCTGCCGAGCTGAGTTGCTACATAAGATAAAATATTGGCGTTATTGCCTAACTGTATTAAGTTGTTGCAAAAGTGCTCATGGTGATATGACCTATTTAAGTTGAAAAAGAGCTTATGGTGAAATTGCCTGTTTAAGCTCATAACTAGTGCTCACGGTGAAGATGCCTATTTGAGCTGAGAAAGAGCTCGTGGACAAACTATCTGTGAGCTTAAAGGGAGTGCTCGTGGAGAAATTGCCAATTTGAGTTGAGAAAGAGCTCGTGGCAAAACTACCTGTGAGCTCGGATGATGTGTTCATGGCAACACTGCCTATGAGTTGTCGACCCTATACTCATGGCGAATTTACCTATTCGAGCAGGGTTATTTGTAATGGCTTCAACACCGGGTCAGTCGTGAATAGTACTTTTTCGAAAGTGAATAGTGATACCGGGGTGAATAGTATCTTCCAGAGTCGAAAAATATTTTATTGGACCATTGGAAAGAGCAAGTTACCTGGAGTCCAAAGATATAATTTGGACTGAAAATGAGATCAAATGGATCATTAAAAGTCAAAAATAACGAAAAAGTCACGGTTCCAATTAAAAGAATGCTTGTGTTAACTGAGAGCTTATTTGAGACTTTAAAAATAACAAATGATCTTTAAAAATTACCATATTTTTCAGATCTACATTAAATGTGATGTAGAATCATATGGTAATAAAAAAAATTAATGTTACGGTAACTTTGAAAATTGAAATATTGGACTGGTAAAGATGCATTAAACCGAAAAATAATCTCCGAATGACTCAAAAAATATTCATGAAATCTATTGAATATATTTTGAGAATTTTAGAAGTATTTTTAAGGATATTTGACCTCTATAAGTAAGAGAAAAATAATAATTCCGGTTTAAATAGTAACCGATCAACTACAATTTGATCAGGGCTTTAAAAATAGTAAATGATCCTCAAAAATTACAGAAATTTTCAGTTAAGCCTAAAATTATATGTAGAATATTTTGGTAATGAGAATGAAATTTTTCGGTGACACCGGCAGTTATCGAATCGGACCGATAAGTTTGAATTTGATCGATAACGGACTCCAATTGAGTCAAAAATTTATATATTACCTATTTTTGAGGTGATAAAGATGATGGAATAATTTTTGAAGTGATTTGAAGTAAGTAAGAGAGAGAAATTGGATTGGACTTTAAAAAGACCTAAATGGGTCTTTTAATTAATTTGGACAAAGCCCATTCTTTAGGCCCAAATTTAGGCCCATTAAGGAGAGTATAAGAGACTGAAAAATCTGAGATTTCTCCAGATTTTTCCAGCTCTCTCTTCCCTTTAATTTGGTGGCCGAACCACCATCCCAAATGATTTTCTCTTATTTCTTCAATTTTTCAATTAAAATCTCATGTAATCCTAACATGAGAAGTGAAATTTCATCTCTATATTTCAAATATATAGCCTCTAATCTTTGATTAAAGCAAAGGAAGCAAGGAAAATCAAGGGTGAAAAGTGAAGAGGAAAGAGTTGTCATGGCTAAAAGCAAGAAAAATGAAGTTTAGGAACTCATAAGCATGAAAAATTTGTAAGTGACTACAAAATCCTTTGATTTTCCTTTTATTGTGAATTAATTTCATTTATGTAATTAGGTTAAAAATGGGTAAAGTTGTTAATTGATGATGAAAATAATATATGTTAGCCTAAATTAAGTGTAGAGATGATATATGGTGCCCATAAAATTTTAGTGAATTATTGGAATTTATTTTGGAATTTTAAAGCCTATGTATTGATTATGTTTATAGTGAAAATAGTAAAATAGTGGAAAATAATTGATTATTTTAGTGAAAATGATGCTAAATAATGAATAATGCATAAATAAATTTTATTGGAATTTATTAAATTGATTGAGATTTTATTGGAATTTGTATGTGAATATGTACAATGAAAATAATTGAATTTTTAATGCATAATTTTATAAAAATGACAAAAGTGATGAATTAACATGAAATTAAATTAATGTCAATGACAATAAATAAAAAGTCAACCGGTGAATTTTTAAAAATAATTATTAAGTTATGAAAATAACAAGAATAATGAATTATCGGTAAATAATTCATGAAATGAATGAAAATGATGGAAATAAATCGATAAGTGAATAAAGAAAGATAAAATGAAGTTTTAAATAAAAAAGGACTAAAATAAAAGAAAATAAAAGTTTTGAGGCAAAATGATAATTTTGCCAAAGTGGGTGACTAATGAGTAAAAATAAGTAAGAAATAGTTAACAAGGGCAAAATGATAATTTCGAAGACCTAACCATGTCAAAAGATAAAGTTTTCATGATATAGGGACTAAAGTATAATTTTACCCGAAAATGGTAAAATAAGAATAAAAGATGAATAATGAAAGAAATTATATAATAAAAATGAAAATAAATTATTATAATGGCAAAATCGTAATTATGTATTGGAAATACATAATTCGATAGAAAAAGTCACATTATACATTTTAGAGACAGAAGATAATAAATGATATTAATAGAGTTTCTAATTGCATAAAAAGTAGAAAAATAAAGATGTGACTAATTTATCAAAATAAAGTAGTCAATAAAAAGTATTAAAAGAGTAAATGATTATAAAAATAATAATTTGCCGACGAAATAAAGCCGGCATGTCGAATAATTGAAAAATTGAACTGAAAAAGGAAAAAATTGTAAAAACATCAAGCCTAAAGTATTGAAAATGATTCGTAAAGAAATATACAAAAAGAATAAAAGAGGATTCATAATTTGTATAAAAGATTGAAAAGCCCAAGTGTTTGAGTGAATTATTAACGCATAATTTACAATAGTGACTTGAAAAGATAAAGTGAAAGAAAAGATGAAAGTTATTGAAGAGCTAAAAGTACTAAAAGAGTGTATTTGCTCAGAATATAATGTACAAAGGAATAAAAGGAAGAAATTAAAGATTTTAAATGTTCAAAAACGTTTACAAATGTGACTGATTATGTTTGCCATTTAGCGATAGACAGGTATTATAATTCTTGTTTTGGATATAATTAGCTAGCCATAGGGACACCTCTGTACCGCGGTGCAAGTCATGACGACTTGCTTAGCTATGGGTGGGATCTTTGATCTCCATAGCTTCAGTGAAAGTGAAAGTGTATCTGTTTCTGCTTTGTGAGACTTGATCTTTCGAGATCATTTCTCTATCTGTTTAATGGGACCTTCGGGTCCAGTCTCGAGTATCATTTTGTGATAAACCTGTTATATTGCACTAGGGGCACATCGAAATGAATAAATAAGTACTGTTTAATTGAATTAAATATAAAAAGTTATAACGAAAAATATTTCGTTTGAAAGAAAATGTAAAGTTGAAATAAATCTGTAAAGGTTTCTGAAAAATGTAAGTAATAAGAAAAGAAAAAGAAAGGTTGTATAAGAATAAAATATTAAATCAATATTTAGTTAAGCTTTTATAATGAAAAAGGAATTTAAAATGTATTTTGTTTTACATGAGAAAAATGAATTTAATTAATTGGTCTTGTACCAAATATCATTGTGAAAAAGTGACAAGCTTGGAAAAAAATAATATTAATTTTCTATTTAAAGTTAAAAAGGTGATAGTGATGACATTAAGTGAAACTTAATGTTTAAGTAAGGTATTTCCAAAAAAAGGAAAGATAAATGAAGAGTAAAAGGCATAAGTTTTAAAACAAATATTTGAACATAAGTAAATGTATAAAAGAAGGAAAAAGAATTTGACTGCAAAGTGTCCTGAAATATCTATATCACTTTGCAATAAAGTTTAAAAACCTTTAAATAGTAATGTATTTATTAATTAAAAGTAGTTTATTTTGGTACTAGTAAAGACACGAGTACCAATACACGTCGCTAAATGAAATGATAATTAAATTACTATGGCTAGAAGATAAAGTGAAAATACTGATAAAAAGTAAAAAAAAGTTTTAGTAAACATTAATGTAAAGGTAAAAGTAAATATGATATCGATCTATCTAAGAAAATACTACAAAGTAAAGTTGAAAGTTTAGAAACAAAAGAACAATGATTATCAAAATACGAATTAATAAAATGAATAATGATAATTGAAATATAAGAAAATGTTTAGTAATATAAGAATAGCAGTAGCATAAATTACGAAATTATGCTTATTCATGGGAAATTCTTGGATTAGTAGTCACCACTGGGCATATTTAATGCTCAGCGCGTAGTGTTTACTGCGTGCAGGTTCTGAAGATTAGCTGGAGCATAGTACACATCGGAGTAAAGCTTGAAGAAAAATATTGTCTAGACTTTTAAGTATTTTTGGCATGTATATACTCTTCTAAGGATAGTACAACTTGACTGTATTTTGGATTATTACTTTTTTAGTAGTGATTTTTGTTATGTCAGTAAATGATTGTGATTGGTATGCAATTTTTGGATTATTAAAGATCTGTTAAATATGATAAATCATTGTGCCTCTTGGAGGCTGTGTATTGTTTGAATTTTTCAGGAGGCTAGTAAGTCATAGCCGTCATGCTGTCAAAATTTTGTAAATTGAATAGTAATATTAAAGTATATCAAAGTTGTTGGTAGTGTTTAAAGTTTAAAAAAAATTACTATTTTCGAGTAAGTTTCGTATCGAAAAGAACTGTTCCATGAAGGGTGTGACATTTTGTGGTATCAGAGCCAAGGTTTAAGCGGTTCTAAGATCGGAATAGGATATGATTCAGTGATAGGTTGTCTGTATATACATGCCAATTACAAGTGGATAAGTGTTAGGTAAATTGAAGAGTACTTGCTCCCCCTGTCTATGTTAAAGTGAAAGAGTTGACATTTGATTGAGATTGTTTAGTGTGAAATGATTGATTCTGCACGGTAGAAATGGTAATGAATAAGATTGGAAGTATTGCTGCTTGAGATCTCATGAGAGTCAAAGCAGGGAAAAGAAACGTTGATTGATATTAAGTGAAAATATGAGAGTTTAAGTATCTCTATGGATGAGAAACAGTTAAAAGAAGCACAAAATGAAGAGTGTGATAGAAATAAAAAGGAATTGTATTTTGAGAACAGATAAATTGCACATGATAAAGAGATATCTTGATCGGATTGCCTTGGTTTAAGAATGCTAGTGAGCAAATTGTTATAAGTTAAGGTTGCTTAAGATGCTCTATATATCTGTCAGTGATTTTCCTTATAGGAGTGGGGATTTGATTGTATTTCTCATAGTTCTGGGATGGGCTATGATATCTGCATTATATGAGGATACTTGACAGTATTCTATCTGCATACATGAAATTATACATTTATTGCATAGCATTTCATATTGTTTGACAGCATCTGATATGCATTATACCATATGTTTAGGCCCTACTTGATAGGATGAAACTGACAGGAGATATGATGAGCATAGGGACAACCTAAGAATGAGATAAGAAATAGTGTGCTTAATATTGATGTGGCCATTGGGAGATATTGATCATGTCAATAAATTCGTCAGCATACTGACCCTATTGATGAATCGATAGAAATGATAAGCATAAATGGTTACTGATAATGTTCTTAGTTTTCGAGTTGTGAGAGCCAGTTTAAGTTTAACTCCAGATGGGGCGTGTTTAACTAGAAAATAAGTGAAACTGATTTTTTACAGCAGGTAAGGACAATAATTCTGAAAGATAATGTTTATGTAATAGTGATTATGAGTAAATCAAAAGATTCTTACTGAAATTCATCGAGATAGTAATGCCTGACATCCTGAAAGTGATCAGGTGTGCCAGGATTAAAAGCTTAATTTTGAAAGCCAAATTGAAAGTGTAAGGTGATAGATATAAGTAAATGTTAAATATGTTGATATATGAAAGCAGAATATTAAAATTATTTGAGAATTGCTCTGATTTGTAATGGTATTTGTTTAGAAATGGAATAATGTGATTAAAGAATTTGTCAACGGATTTGTTAAGTGTCAAAGAGGAAGACTGGTGATAATCTCAGTGTTGGCCTTAAGATTCACCCTTGACTAATGATAAGTCCGAGGGGCTAATTCTGATATTGAAAGAAGGAATATGGTAAAGTATATGGAACTGCGAAAAATGGTTATCTATTGTAAGATCTGATTCTTGTAGAAACGATGTCAGAAAGAAAATGTTGAATCTTTTATACTGGACTTAATGGAGTACAAACAAGTTAATGAGTTTTGATTTGATTCACGATATAAAAGGAATCTGTACTCAAGATGTTATGATTTAGAAAAAAAACTGATAAAGATTTTTGGTAGTAAAATTGGTTAGCTTTAAATGTAAGTGAGTTCCATATGCGAATATATTTTTGGAACCATCAAATGGAAATAAAGGTAACAGTATGGTATCCTCTACTCTTTGAGATAAGTAAATTTCGAGGACGAAATTTCTTTTAGTAGGGGAGAATTGTAATGGCCTTAATACCGGGTCAGCCGTGAATAGTACTTTTTTCGAAAGTGAATAGTGATACCGGGGTGAATAGTATCTCCCAGAGTCGAAAAATATTTTATTTAACCATTGAAAAGAGCAAGTTAGCTGGAGTCCAAAGATATAATTTGGACTGAAAATGAAATCAAATGGACCATTAAAAGTCAAAAATAACGAAAAAGTCACGATTTCAATTAAAAGGATGCTTGTGTTAATTGAGAGCTTATTTGAGACTTTAAAAATAACAAATGATCTTTAAAAATTACCATATTTTTTATATCTACATTAAATGTGATGTAAAATCATATGGTAATAAAAAAATTAACGTTACGGTAACTTTGGAAATTGAAATATTGGACTGGTAAAGATGCATTAGACCGAAAAATAATCTCCGAATGACTCAAAAAATATTCATGAAATCTATTGAATATATTTTGAGAATTTTAGAAGTATTTTTAAGGATATTTGACCTCTATAAGTAAGAGAAAAATAATAATTTCGGTTTAAATAGTAACCGGTCAACTACAATTTGACCAGGGCTTTAAAAATAGTAAATGATCCTCAAAAATTACAGAAATTTTCAGTTAAGCATAAAATTATATGTAGAATATTTTGGTGATGAGAATGAAATTTTTTGGTGACACCGGCAGTTGTCGAATCGGACCGATAAATTTGAATTTGACCGATAACGAACTCCAATTGAGTCAAAAATTTATATATTACCTATTTTTGAGGTGATAAAGATGATGGAATAATTTTTGAAGTGATTTGAAGTAAGTAAGAGAGAGAAATTGGATTGGACTTTAAAAAGATCTAAATGGGCCTTTTAATTAATTTGGACAAAGTCCATTCTTTAGGCCCAAATTTAGGCCCATTAAGGAGAGTATAAGAGGCTAGAAAATCTGAGATTTCTCCAGATTTTCCAGCTCTCTCTTCCCTTTCATTTGGTGGCCGAACCACCATCCCAAAAGATTATCTCTTATTTCTTCAATTTTTCAATTAAAATCTCATTTAATCCTAACATGAGAAGTGAAATTTTATCTCTATAGTTCAAATATATAGCCTCTAATCTTTGATTGAAGCAAAGGAAGCAAGTAAAATCAAGTGTGAAAACTGAAGAGGAAAGAGTTGTCATGGCTAAAAGCAAGAAAAATGAAGTTTAGGCACTCATAAGCATGGAAAATTTGTAAGTGACTACAAAATTCTTTGATTTTCCTTTTATTGTGAATTAATTTCATTTATGTAATTAGGTTAAAAATGGGTAAAGTTGTTAATTGATGATGAAAATAATATATGTTAGCCTAAATTAAGTGTAGAGATGATATATGGTGCCCATAAAATTTTAGTGAATTATTGAAATTTATTTTAGAATTTTAAAGCCTATGTATTGATTATGTTTATAGTGAAAATAGTGAAATAATGGAAAATAATTGATTATTTTAGTGAAAAATGATGCTAAATAATGAATAATGCATAAATAAATTTCATTGGAATTTATTAAATTGATTGAGATTTTATTGGAATTTGTATGTGAATATATACAATGAAAATAATTGAATTTTTAATGCATAATTTTATAAAAATGACAAAAAGTGATGAATTAAAATGAAATTAAATTAATATCAATGACAAGAAATAAAAAGTCAATCGATAAATTTTTCGGAATAATTATTAAGTTGTGAAAATAACAAGAATAATGAATTATCGGTAAATAATTCATGAAATGAATGAAAATGATGGAAATAAATCGATAAGTGAATAAATAAAGATCAAATGAAGTTTTAAATGAAAAAAAGGACTAAAATAAAAGAAAATAAAAGTTTTGGGGCAAAATGATAATTTTGCCAAAGTGGGTGACTAATGAGTAAAAATAAGTAAGAAATAGTTAACAAGGGCAAAATGGTAATTTCGAAGACCTAACCATGTCAAAAGATAAAGTTTTCATGATATGGGGACTAAAGTATAATTTTACCCAAAAATGGTAAAATAAGTATAAAAGATGAATAATGAAAGAAATTATATAATAAAAATGAAAATAAATTATTATAATGGCAAAATCGTAATTATGTATTTGAAATGAATAATTCGATAGAAAAAGTCAAATTATACATTTTAGAGGCAGAAGATAATAAATGATATTAATAGAGTTTCTAATTGCATAAAAAGTAGAAAAATAAAGATGAGACTAATTTATCAAAATAAATTAGTCAATAAAAAGTATTAAAAGAGTAAATGATTATAAAAATAATAATTTACCAACGAAATAAAGCCGGCATGTCGAATAATTGAAAAATTAAACTGAAAAAGGAAAAAAAATTGTAAAAACGTCAAGCTTAAAGTATTGAAAATGATTCATAAAGAATTATACAAAAAGAATAAAAGATGATTCATAATTTGTATAAAAGATTGAAAAGCCCAAGTGTTTGAGTGAATTATTAACGTATAATTTACAATAGTGACTTGAAAAGATAAAGTGAAAGAAAAGATGAAAGTTATTGAAGAGCTAAAAGTACTAAAAGAGTGTATTTGCTCAGAATATAATGTACAAAGGAATAAAAGGAAGAAATTAAAGATTTTAAATGTTCAAAAACGTTTACAAATGTGACTGATTATGTTTGCCATTTAGCGATAGACAGGTATTATAATTCTTGTTTTGGATATAATTGGCTAGCCATAGGGACACCTCTGTACCGCGGTGCAAGTCATGACGACTTGCTTAGCTATTGGTGGGATCTTTGATCTCCATAGCTTCAGTGAAAGTGAAAGTGTATCTGTTTCTGCTTTGTGAGACTTGATCTTTCGAGATCATTTCTCTATCTGTTTAATGGGACCTTCGGGTCCAGTCCCGAGTATCATTTTGTGATAAACCTGTTATATTGCACTAGGGGTACATCGAAATGAATAAATAAGTACTGTTTAATTGAATTAAATATAAAAAGTTATAACGAAAAATATTTCGTTTGAAAGAAAATGTAAAGTTGAAATAAATCTGTAAAGGTTTCTGAAAAATGTAAGTAATAAGAAAGAAAAAGAAAGGTTGTATAAGAATAAAATATTAAATCAATATTTAGTTAAGCTTTTATAATGAAAAAGGAATTTAAAATGTATTTTGTTTTACATGAGAAAAATGAATTTAATTAATTAGTCTTGTACCAAATATCATTGTGAAAAAGTGACAAGCTTGGAAAAAAATAATATTAATTTTCTATTTAAAGTTAAAAAGGTGATAGTGATGACATTAAGTGAAACTTAATGTTTAAGTAAGGTATTTTCAAAAAAAAGGAAAGATAAATGAAGAGTAAAAGGCATAAGTTTTAAAACAAATATTTGAACATAAGTTAACGTATAAAAGAAGGAAAAAGAATTTGACTGCAAAGTGTCCTGAAATATCTATATCACTTTGCAATAAAGCTTAAAAGCCTTTAAATAGTAATGTATTTATTAATTAAAAGTAGTTTATTTTGGTACTAGTAAAGACACGAGTACCAATACATGTCGCTAAATGAAATGATAATTAAATTACTATGGCTAGAAGATAAAGTGAAAGTACTGATAAAAAGTAAAAAAAAAAAGTTTTAGTAAACATTAATGTAAAGGTAAAAGTAAATCTGATATCGATCTACCTAAAAAAATACTACAATGTAAAGTTGAAAGTTTAGAAACAAAAGAACAATGGTTATCAAAATACGAATTAATAAAATGAATAATGATAATTGAAATATAAGAAAATGTTTAATAAAATAAGAATAACAGTATCATAAATTACGAAATTATGCTTATTCATGGGAAATTATTGGATTAGTAGTCACCACTGGGCATATTTAATGCTCAGCACGTAGTGTTTACTGCGTGCAGGTTCTGAAGATTAGCCGGAGCATAGTACACATCGGAGTGAAGCTTGAAGAAAAATATTGTCTAGACTTTTAAGTATTTTTGGCATGTATATACTCTTCTAAGGATAGTACAACTTGACTGTATTTCGGATTATTACTTTTTTAGTAGTGATTTTTGTTATGTCAGTAAATGATTGTGATTGGTATGCAATTTTTGGATTATTAAATATCTGTTGAATATGATAAATCATTATGCCTCTTTGAGGCTGTGTATTGTTTGAATTTTTCAGGAGGCTAGTAAGTCATAGCCGTCATGCTGTCGAAATTTTATAAATTGAATAGTAATATTAAAGTATATCAAAGTTGTTGGTAGTGTTTGAAGTTTAAAAAAAAATACCGTTTTTGGCTAAGTTTCGTATCGGAAAGAACTGTTCCGTGAAGGGTGTGACATTATTGATGGTATTTATTCAAGTTGGAAATATTCTATTAGTGCGGCAATATCTTTCTAGCCATATCTGTAAGTCGGTAAGCTCCAAAATTCACAATTTTATACACTTCGAATGGACCTACCCAAGTTGGAGCTAGCTTGCTAACCCTTGCTATTATTTAGGCTTCAACGACCTTCCTAAGGACTAGGTCACCTATGCACAAAGTTTGGGGCTTTAGCTTGCAATTGCGGTCAGATGCCATTCGTTTTTTATAAGCTGCTGCTCGAATCTTGGCATACTCTCTTTTTTCTTCAAGTGGATCTAAACAATACAACAATAACTCCTTATTTGTTTCTTCATTGCATTGCTTGCTTCTTGGGTTCGGCATTCCTATCTCACAAGAGATAACTATTTCCATGTCATAAGTTAAAGAGAAAGGAGTGGCTCTTGTTGCTGACCTAGATGAGGTTCGGTACGCCCACAATAAGTTGTTTAGCTTATTGACCTAGAGGCCTTTAGCTTCATTGAGCCTTTTCCTCAACCCCATCAGGATCGTTCCATTGGTTACCTCGGTCATGCCATTTGATTGAGGATGGTAAACTGATGTAAGCCTAAGCTGAATGTGCAATTCTTCTCAAAAATCCCTAAAAGATTGACAATTAAACTATTTTCCATTATCAATAATGAAAGTGCAAGGGTTGCCGACCTGGTTATTATTTACTTCTGGGCAAACTTGATTATGTTTGCTGGGGTAATGGTCGCTAAGGTCTCAACTTTAACCTATTTAATGAAATGATCCATTGCTACTACTAAAAATTTCCTTTACCCGAAAACCAATGGGATGTGCCTAAGTATGTCTATTCCTCATTGTGTGAAAGGCCACGAGCTATGTATCGAGGTTTGCTAGACTGACCCTGGTGAATTATTTTCCCAAACTATTGGCATTTATCGTACTTTTTTACTAACTCCTTCACATCCGCTTCTATTCTTGACCAGTAGTATCCCTACAACAGAGCCTTCCAAGATATTGTCTGAGCCCCTTCATGTGTGCTGCAAATGCCTTCATAGATTTCACTGAGCATATAGTTGCCTTCCTTCGAGCTTAAACATTGTGACCAAGGGTGTGAATAAGATCTTCTATACAACTTTCTGTCCAAAATATAATAAAGACTGGAACACCAAACTATCTTTCTAGCTTCAACTCGATCCTCTAGAAGAGCACCTATTTCAAGGAACTGGTAGATCAAAAGTCACCATCCATCCATCTACTCGTGCATTTGGATTGAGTATGTTTCATAAGTAGGCTGGGCGATGATAGCCCAAATTATATCTTTTGACTATATAGCACTATTTTAGGATGCCTATTTGGCCAATGAGTCAGACCATTTTTTTCCCACGATACTTGTTCGATTATCCACCAGCTTTCACCTTTTTTTTAGTTGAGCCAATAGAGCCGATACCAGGTCTCGATATTTTATCATCGCTTGCTCTTTAGCTTCAAACTTTCCTAACAATTGGCTGACAACCAATTGAAAGTCATGAGTAATGAGTTAGGTTTTAACTAAAGGGCAAGTTGTAGCCCAAAACAAAGTGTTTTGTATGCTACCACATTATTGGATGCTGGGAAAGATATCCTAGCCATTCCTCATATGAATATTTTTTCTGGACTGGATAGTATAACTCCCACTCCAACTCCTTCGAATGATGCTGCTTGTTTAGCATATAGCCTATAGGCCACCTTATTCGGCTCAGTTGGAGGGGCATGCAGTTTGGCCATGAAATCAACCAATACTTTGCTTTATTTGCCAACTGGGGCTTATGTCGAATGTCGAACTCTCCAAGGCGAGCTGCCAATTTAGTTATCCTTCTCGATGCCTCAGGCTTCTGCATCACCTTTTTTTAGAGGGTTGTTAGTTCGGACAACTATCATGTGCGCTTGAAAGGAAGGGCATAGCTTTATTACTTAATTGACTAAGGCAAAGGCCAACTGTTCGAGGATCGGATATCTCAGTTCGACACCTTAGAGAACCTTGCTAGCATAATAGATGGAGAACTGCTGAGTATTTTCTTCCCTAATCAAAATCGAGCCTATAGCCCCTTCGAAGACCAACAAGTATATGAATAGATTTTTGCCTAACTATGGCTAACTGAGTAATAGAGAAGAACTCAAGAGCAGTTTTAAAGCTTCGAAGGTGGATTAAATTTTAGGCTTCACTCAAAGTTTTTCAGATTTTTTAAAGATTTATAGAATAGAAGGCACCATTTGGCCGAGCAAGAGATAAACCTTCCAAGAGCTGTAATTTTTTCATTTAGTATCTGCACTTTCTTGATAGATTTCATCTGCTCCATTTTTAAAATGGCTTTGATCTTTATCGGGTTGGCCTCCATTCCCCTTTTGAAATCACAAAGCTGAGGAACTTACCGGATTGAACTCCAAAAGCGCACTTTTTTGGATTCAGCTTGAGGCCAAACTTCCTGAGGGTGGAGAATGTTTCTTCGAGCTCTTTTGGCAGATTCAATAAGGTTTTACTCTTCGATATCATATCATCGACATACACTTCCATGTTTCGACCTATTTGCTCTGTGAACAACTTGTTCATCAATATCTGATAGGTTACTTCTGCATTCTTGAGGCCAAACAACATTACTTTATAGCAATATATGGCCCTATGAGTAATGAATGTTGTCTTCTCTTCATCTTTCGGATTCAGTGGGATCTAGTAGTAACCTGTCAAGGCATCCAGGAAGGCATATTCTTTAAATTCGGTTATTGAGTCTACTAGCATGTATATGTTCAGTAGTAGGTAGCTGTCCTTCAGGTACGCCTTATTCAAATCAGTGAAATCTATGCACATTTTCCATTTTTCATTAGATTTTTTCACTAACACTACGTTGGATAACCAGTTCGGATAGAGTAACTCTCTGATGAACCCATTTTCAGTAAAGTGTTTGTTTCCTCATTTATTGCTACCTACTGCTCGGGTATATGATTTCGCTTCTTTTGCTTAATTGGTTTGTAGCCTAGCTGTATGCTCCGCAAATGGGACATGATGTCTAGTGAGATGCTGGTTATATCTGACGGTTGCTAAGCAAACACATGTGCATAGAATTCTAGGACAGCTAGTAATTATTTTATTTCCAAGCTGGGCTTTCTTGAGGCTATTTTCACCAACTTTCTTGGCAACAGCTCTACCTCTTACAATGAGTCTACTGGTTCCGCTTTCCAACCCATAGTAGTTGGGATATCTAATGTATCTATTGAAATGGCCTACTTTGCTTCTTTCAACATAGTGACGTACATCTCTTTAGCTACTATTTGGTTTCTTCAAAGTATGGTCGCTCCCTCTAGTGTCGATATTTTCATGATCAATTTCTGTATAGAAATGTAAGTGTCTATCGTAACAAACAGAGGTCGGCCAAAAATTGCATTATAAGACAACAACATATTTACTACCATAAAGCATGTTATATGACTTGACTATTAAGTCGTCTCCCAATCGTAAGTTTAAGTTCACTGAAACCTCCAACTTGATGGGTTGTCCGAAAATGCCGATTAGTGGGACCGTTACTTCCTCCATTGGGCTTGTCATTTTCAAGGCTTTGTAGGCCTGCAGGGTGACGAGGTTGATAGCATTGCCCGTATCTACAAAAATCCGTTGCACTAGGAAATCTTTAATTATTTATGAATGATGTTTGTTGGGGCAGGCAACTGGGTCTGTTGGGTTTTGAAATAGTAAATGAAAATTTATAGCGAAAAATAAAAATCTACCACGAATCTAAGCGATCCAATTGATTCAATAGAAAGAGAAGTATAACGGTTATTAATCTCTCGGAGTGCAGATAAATCGAATTATAGGTGCGACCTCACGTGAAACGACACCCTCTACCGGTATCCACATGTGAATGCAATGAAGAAAATCGTCCAGGATGCTAGCTCCCTTCTTGGCAACTAGGGTTTTTTTTCTCTTTCTTAAGGTTACAGAAGAAAAATGATTTTCTTTTCTTTTTCTCTTAAGTGATGGCTACCACTCACCTTTTATGTTTATTTAGTGTTTAATATATATATATATATATATATATATAGTTGACTTAACCTTAATTTAGAGAGAGAAAATTTCGGGCCTACTTTTCTTATTAAAATAAGAAATACTTTATTTCATATTTAAAACAAGAATAATAATATTAATCTTAAATATGATTATTATTATTATTATTATTATTATTATTATTTCGAATTTTAATTTATCACAAAATAAAATTTGAAATGTCCGAATTAACCCTTAATCCATTCATCACATTTTATGTGTGCAACCCAATAGGTTTATATTATATTGGCAGTGGGCACCAATCCCATCACGGGCCCACAAGTCATAAACAGTCTCTAGCAAGACATTATGACTACCCAAATAATATGAATATCAATAATTCGATTTTAAACTAATAGAACATGTTTTAATCCCTTTGTCACACAATATCTTGTTTAAACATACGCCATGGTCCATGTCAAACTTATATAGTCTAAATATATAATTTCTCGATCACTAAGTAAACTGATAATATCAAATGATATTGATCACTCCATCAATTCATTTGAGCATGGCCATGCATTTCTCAGTCCTACTTATCGAGGAGCCCAATAGATATCTCTCTCATAAGAGAAGGATAAATTTCTTCTTGATTATTCACTATCCTTTGCATAATTTTCATTATGTCCAATCATAATCTTTATAATTATCTAATTAAAGATAATGTTTGATTATGTCAAAACATAACGTTCATTATGTAGGATACTGTGATAATCTTAGGTCTAAGGATCCATAACATAACTATTATAAGATCACTAATGACATTAACCCATGTAGTATTTCATTGCGAGTTTACCCAGTAATTTGTTCTCTAACAAGTACTTATAAGTTTAATTCATATCATTATATATAATCATCCCATGATTATCAAACTTATACTAATCTTTATTTATCATTATTTATTTAATGATAAATGACTAGAGATAGTCAAAATAACATGAGATTATTATTTATAAATATTATTATAACATAATATGCCAATAATATAATAACATGAAAAAGCCCAATTTTATAAAATGAAATATGACATTACATAAAAGGGCCTAATGTTTGGCCTAGGACATAACCACTAACAGTCCGAGTGAGAAGACCTCCTTTGCTTTCCACTTTTTAGAGTCTTAAAAAATGTCATAATGTTTTGCCCCTGCGATCACATGAATCACTCCTATTGGGGCCTTCTTACTGTTGCTCCTTTCCCCCTATCTGACTGCCTTGATGGAGAATGCATGTCCTCGCTTTTGCTTCCTTTAACAAACTGCTTCAGCTTGCCTTTCTTGATCTAGTACTCTATTTCTCTTTTAAGTTGCCTACAGTCATTGGTTTCATGCCCATTATCTATGTTAAAAGCACAATACAAACTTTGGTCCTTATTCGAACCCTTCCTCATGGGCTTCAGCCAATTTACCTGGTCATTCTTCTTCATCCAGGATAGGATTTGTGCGGGGGAGGCATTTAGTTGGTGAATTGCTCTTCATCTCAGTTGTTCGAGTATATCTTTAAAACCACGTATGTCCTGTTCGATCCTCTCATAGCTCGAGAATCACCTCTTCTCAAACTTTCTCTTTCCTGACTTATTCCCGAGGAATTTTCATTATCCTTCTTTATTTGTTCATTGTACTTCAGTCACCTAGCTTCGTCCATTTGGATGTACTTGTGGGCTCTATTCATTAGTTTGATAAAGTCGAAAGGGGTTTCTTGCTCAAGGAATTATTAAAATCTTGACACCTTAAGTTCCAGCCGAGCGCATTGATCGCAACTTTAAAGTTTAAATTCTGAATATTCATGGCTACTACATTAAACTTGTCCATGTAACTCTGCAAAGGTTCTCCCTCTCTTGGACAACATGATGTAAGTCAGCAGAGATTTTGGTTAGTCGGATGGCCTCTACGAACTTCGTTACAAATATGTTAGTGAACTGCTGAAAGTCATTTATTGAATATTTTGGTAGATTTTTGAACCAGATCTGGGCAAATTCTGTTAAGGTTTGTGAAAAAAATTTGCAGAGGGAGGCATCCTCCATGGTATAGATTAACATAGTGTGGCAAAACTGATCCACACGTACTCAAAAATTTTACTTCTATTATATCTCAGTAGATTGGACAATTTTATGCTCAGGAAATGAGTGAAAAGTATGGCTTTGGAGAGAGATGAACGAAAACTGCCCTGATATTACACTATGTTGCCACTTTACTATCGCCGCATCCTTTCTTCGACAAGCTTGTTAAGCTCATCGCTTGTTAAAGTAATCATTAGCCTTGCATCATTTAGTTGGGGTGTGTAATTCGGGTTTTCAAAGTTTGGGATGGTGTTTGTTCTAGTGGTTTGTGGTGTTGGTTGGGGCACCACCTATGCCGCTAGATGTGACAGCATCGCCAGAAGGGCTTGGGCGAGCAGGGGAGTAAGACCCGATATGGAAATTATGGGCTTGTGGCAAGTAGGCTAGTAATGGGAAGATTCGTGGAAGCACCTTGGTGGTGTTGTGCTATTTCGGTCGTTTTCGGTCTGGGTATTTTTGTCTTAAGAATTCATGGTTTTTCGGGGATTGATCCATGATAATCTTGTTTTTAGTGTTTATTTTTTGGATAATTTTGTACATTTTAGTGTCTCATCTTGCATGCTTTTAGTGTTTCATGGCTAAAATATTGTTTCTTATGTTTATTTTAGCTATTTTGATTAATTTAAAGTTTTTGGATGATTAATGGTCTTAAATTTCACTTTATGCAGGAAATTTTGCTAAGGCACGGCTGAGACAAAATGTCCCAACTGTGTCTAAAGCAGGCAAACTCACCGTTCACTAATGGCCACAGCTGAGACAAGTGGCAATTGCAGAATTCAAAATGCGCCGTTTCATCAAAGGTCGCAGCTGAGACAAACTGTCCCAGCCGTGGCCATGGCAATTTGCAAAGACACTTTTGATCTAGAAGCTCATCACGGTTGAGACAAACTAACCTAGCCGCGCCCTTTCCTTCTGTCGCGACTGAGACAAAAGTGTCCCAGCCATGGCCTCTTGGACAACTCTATAAAAGATGCAAATTTTTTTTGCTTAAAGGGAGTCTTTTCTAGGATTTCGTGCTTAGAGTGTTTAGGTAGAGTAGAAAATGCAGTTTTTCATACTTTGTGGGTTTTTCATACTTAGATTTTGAGTTTTACTTGTAAAAATTACACTTTTAACTTAGTTTTACTTTAAGAACACAAAGATAGTCATAGATTTAGCTTCTAGTTGTGAAGATTTCAACTTACAATCAAGGTGCTGTTTGGAGAAGAAGAGGAGGAGCTTCATTCAACTTCAAATCTTCAGCTTTAAATGGATTTTATAGTTTTCACTCTTACTTTGTTCATTTTTTTACAATATGGATAGTGAGTAGTTATCTTTGTTACTTAGGGAAGCTTTGAATCCCCTGCTCACAATGTGAATATTGAGCATATTTTGAGTTTACATGAATGAATGGTTCATTTCACTGTTACTTATTTATATTTCATGGGTTTTCAATCTATTGAGTTAATTTCCATACATGGATGAATGATGTTCATCATATATCTTTGAATGTGTATTGAGTCTAGTGGATTGAACTCTATGAATAATCTTTCTCACTTTTTCTTTCATGAATGTTGTATTATTTTATACGGCTCCGGAATGGGATTCTAAATGTGCAGTAATTGTAATTTTAGGACTAGAGTGTGGAGTAAAATGGATGAGATTTGGGTTGTTTGGCTCCGGAATGGGAAGGCAAACCAAACTTAGGATGTTAAACCCGTGCATATGCTAGTTGTTGGGCTGGCTTCGAAATGGGAAGTTTAACAACTAGAATAGCTGGCTCCGGAATGGGAAGCTTGGCTTAAGAGGGTTATCCCGAATTTGTTCATGTATACTTTAAGATAAAATTAATTCACAATGGGTATGGGGTGGATGAATGAACCTAAGCAACGTTTTAATTTCTATACATTTTCATACTTGTTGATTTTTTTGAATTAAATGCATACTCAATTTACTGTTATTAGAATTAAATTTCCTTTCATTGCATATTCTAGTTTTTAAAGTCTACATTATACAAATTAAATAACTCATACACACTAAATCGGGAATTCTTTAGCATACAATTAATTTTCACAGTTTTCACACACTCAGTTCCCTTGGGTTCGATATTGAGGGTCCTAACTATACCCCACTTTATTACTTGTCGATCTAGTGCACTTGCTAAGGTCGCAACAAGTTTTTGGCGCCGTTGCTGGGGAATTTGGCGTTGTTAGTAAGTTGTGATTGTTGTTTGTATGTGTTTTCTTTTCCTTATTTTATTTTTCTTGATTCTTTTCAGGTGAAATTGGTGTATGAACAAAACAAGACAAGAGCAATTATTGTATTTTGATCCTGAAATCGAGAGTACCTTACACCAAAGAAAGAGAGCTAATAGAGATAACGAGATGGAGCATGATCCTCCTCTTGATGAGTTTTCTCCCGAGAATGAACAAGTGCCGAGGGCACATAAACAAATGTCAGGGGCAAGAAGAGAAGAAATGCCTAGACAAAGGACCATAAGAGACTACACTGTACCGAGGTAGAATGAAGATCATCGAACAATTGTATTACCGAGAGGAGTGCAATTTGAGCTCAAGCCAGCCACCATTACTATGGTACAGAGGAATCAGTTCTCTAGTTTAGAAGTAGGGGATCCAGCTCAGCATATCGATATATTTCTGGAAGTTAGTGACATTGTTCAAATTTCGGGTGTTAGTATGGATGCAATAAGATTGAAGCTGTTTCCATTTACATTAATTGACAAAGCAAGAGAGTGGCTACAAATGTTACCACGGCAGTCAATATGGTCATGGGATTAGATGCAAGAAAATTTTTTAGTGAGATTTTTCCCTCTAACGAAGACTGCAAGCATTTGAAATAGCATAATGGGTTTCCATCAAATGAATGAAGAGCCTTTTCACGAGGCTTGGGAGAGGTTTAGGAGATTATTGAGAAGTTGTCCACATCATGAGATAGCAGTTTACCAACTGATGACCATTTTTTATGCTGGAGTTACACCTCAAATAAGGTCATTATTGGATGCAGCATCAACAGGATCTTTCCTAAACAAGCTACCTGAGGATGCTTTTTAGTTGTTGGATGAGATGGTGGCAAATGACTCTCAATGGACTATCCCTAGATCAGTCCCAAGAAGACAAGGTTTACATAATGTGGATGAAGTGGCATTGTTAAAAGCACAACTAGAATTGATGAAAAAGGAGTTAAGTGGCTTGAAAGTTCAAAATGTGGCTGCAGTAAATCAAGGGAGTGGACCGTGTGAAAGTGAGCAAGTTATCCAAGAAGGAGGAGTTGTAGGAGATGTAAATGTATTAGGCAATTTTAGAAGGAATGATCCTTACAGCAATTCATATAATCCGGGATGGAAAAATCACCCAAATTTCTCTTGGAAGGATGGGAATCAACAAGCTTCATCTTCTCAACCACAACCAAGAGCCCCTTACCACTCAAATACTTATCATAGTCATGCTCAGCCCCACCAACCACAAGCCATCAATCACTACCAATCCCCCTATTCATCGAACCACCATCAAGGACAAAGCTCTAATCATTCCCAACCTCAACCCTATCACCCATCGGGATTCCAATCAAGACCACCTATTCAAGAAAAGAAGCCAAATTTAGAAGACATGTTTGCTAGTTTCATGAATAGCCAACAACAATTCATGGCGAGTCAAGATTCAAGGTGAAAATCTCAAGAGCAATGGAACCGAAACCAAGATGCTTCAATGAGAAATTTGGAGACTCAATTGGGTCAACTTGCAACTTCAATGTCAAACAGACAACTAGGGACATTTCCTTCAAATGTGGATCGTAATCCCAAGGAAGAGGCCAAAGCAATCACTTTGAGAAGTGGCAAGGAAGCAACACGAGATGAAAAAAGAGGTAAATCACCAACTTCATCAACTGATTTGGAGGAACCAACACGGAAGGTAAGTATTTCTAACTCTAGAGTAGAGGTAGATGTGGATGGTCCAAGGAATGACAAGGAAAAGAGTATTGTGAATCCGAACATAGAGGATCTTGATATCAATAGGTTGCCTGATATCAATAGGTTGCCATTTCCTGCTGTAGCTAGGAAGGAGAAGAAAAATGAGCAATTGGCTAGGTTTCTAGAAATGTTTAGGAAATTACAATTTAAACTTTCCTTTTACTGAAGCCCTAGCACACATGCCCAATTATGCTAAATTTATGAAGGAACTTTGTTCTAACAAAAGAAATTAGAAGGGTATGGAACTGTGCAACTCACGAAAAACTGTAGTATAATTATCATGAATAAGATCCCAGAAAAATTGAAAGATCCAGGTAGCTTTACTCTACCTTGTAAAATTGGTGAGACCTTTGTTGGAAATGCTTTATGTGATCTAGGAGCCAGCATTAATTTGATGCCTTATTCCTTGTGTAGGAAACTCAACTTAGGAAATCTCAAAGAAATATGAATGAGACTTCAACTTGCGGATAGATCAATGAGAAAGTCGAAGGGAGTTATTGAGAACTTACTAGTGAAAGTGGAAAATTTTATTTTCCCTGTAGATTTCATGGTCATGGAGATGAAAGAGGATAGAAAGACACCACTTATTGTGGGTAGGCCATTCCTGAACACTGCAAAAGCTCTGATTGATGTCCATGGGCAAAAGGTCACTCTTAGATTCAACAACGAAGAATTGGTGGTAGATATGAACAAGTCTCAGAAATATCCATCAAGTGATCTAGAAGAGTCGGTCTATTTCATGGATAAAATTGATGAATGTGTAGAGGAGATCCAATAAAAAGTGTTGCTGAATGATCCAGTGAATTCAAGCTTGATGCATTCTTTGGAGAGTGAAGAGTTGGATGGAGTAGAAGAAAAATGGATAGTAGCTGTGGAAAAGGGATGCAAAGAGGAGAATCTAAAGCAAGAGAGAACTACTTTACAAGAGGGGAAATTGAAATCTGAACTTAAACCCCTTCCTCCTCATTTAAAGTATGTATTTTTGGAAAGAGAAGAAAAACCAGTGATTATTTCTTCTTTGTTGACAGGTACTGAAGAGGAGACGCTGCTCAAGGTGTTAAAAAAACACAAAGAAGCAATAGGATGGGAGACAACGGATTTGAAGGGTATTAATCCGAGTTATTACACACACCAGATTCCTATGGAGGAGGTTTGCAAATCGGTCGCTGTAATGACCATACTAGTCTATCCGGATTACTATTACTTATCTTAATATTAATATAAACCATATATATATAATGCTAGTAATATGTTTTTATGTCACATTATTAGTTACTCTTTAATTATATAATTCATACATTAGAACAAGTTACATAAACATATATTTTTGTTACATCGTAAACATATTTTGAGTTAATAGTTATAGAACATGTTCATTACATTATTTTAGAAAAATTACACAATTTCAAAAGAGAAAACAGTACAATTTAAATATTCTAACTTCTTTTCCTAGCTGGTGTTGGCCTTGTCCCTGAAGCAACAACATATCTTGAACCTACACGGATAAACACCCGTGCTAAGCTATAAAGCTTAGTGGGGAACAATACATATATGAACAACCACTCACAGTGATTGTTCTCAAGCACGCAATAAACAATAATAATGGCAAGATATTATAATCAACAAGTAAGAGTTATAATATAACTCGTATAACATAGGTAATCATATATATACTATTACGGTATACAGATGGATCATAAACAACTGATCAAGTATTTATCAATATTATACATATACTGTTCAGTTCATACTGTGAAATGCCTGCTAAAATCCTATGGGTGTGGATAACGGGTGCTGTGGATACCATAAGGTATCAAATATGTGAATACCCGAAGGTATTATTACTATGGATACCCGAAGGTATCAAATCTGTGGACCCATTGGGCCAGAACTATGGTCTCATGTAGAGACAAACTGTGGACTCATAAGAGTCAGACTATAGCAGCTGCAACTATAACCCTATAGGCATGCCTATCTATCCACAACCAAGTCTTTATGTGCAGGCACATAATCATATTTCAGGTATCATTTGATTCATAGTATACAATTCATCATATGGAATGAATAATCAATCAACAAGATAATATTATTTAACTATCATGTCACAAGCAAAAGCACATGCAGATAATCGATATAACCCAACCATATTCAAGTAAATACTTTCATATATCAATTACTATAACTTTATCTTTATATTACTTATACATTTCATAGGTTTATGGTTGAGCATTATCATATACTTTGTATTTAAGGTAAACTATATGTTTTAATAAAGAATAGTAAATTTTATGCTTCACAAATTATTTCACAATTAATGCCTTTACATATCATTTCAATATATCATTTATGTATATGTAAATTGAATGTGGTACATTCTCGTGTTTATCATTCATGTAAACTCGTATTCTAAGGTCTACTATGCCCGGTTATAGTAACAACTCATGGGGAATAGTCTATTATAGTAGTTAAAGGAGAAAAATAGGCGAATATAGGGAACAAGCGTGTGTTGTCGCGCTCGCGGCAGAGGGCGACGGCCCAAACACACTTCCTCTACTCACAAAATCCTGCAGACTGGTTAAGAGTATCAACTTGCACCTCAATTTAGGCATACCAAACGACTTTTTCTGAAAAAGTTGTCTTCTATAAAGTTTTAGCCCTATGTTTCTAGTTTCTAAAACATCAAAAATCATCTCAATCAGAGCTATAAATCTCAAGATATCTCATTAAAACCGAAGACTGCTCCCAGTGACGGGGCAGCAGTCAAGACCCGGATTCAAGCAAGTTTTTCTCTATCCTACAGTTTGATTCAGGTTTCGTGTTCTTCATAAGAAATGAAGATCTGTGAATTTCGTTTCATATCCAACTGGAATTTCTCCATTTGAGTCACGGAAACTCCAGATATCAGGAATTTTGTCTATACTGGTCATGTGAACTCTAAGACGATTTTTCCCTTATTTTCAACAACCTTCCCGTTTCGGTTTCTAGTCAAGTCTAACCTCACTTTTTCATGATAATAACATGTTATAACATCAATTATCTCACTACAAACATCATATGCATATCAATCACACACAAAAATAATGAAGAGTTCCCATACCTTATCAAGCTCTACCAACCTCTCTCTCTTTCTTATCTTTCCCTTTCATCCTCTCTATCTTTGCTTTCTTCCTATCTTGTTCATCATCTCTACCATCTATAGCCTTTAACTTCCTTGGAGCATCATTTATTTTCATATAATTGAGGAGAAGAGAAAAAATAAAAGAAGATAAGAAGAAGAAGAAGAAAAGAAGAATAAAACACAAAAAATGAGTTTTTGTGGCCAAGTATGGCCGGCCAAAAGAAAGAAAGAAATTTGATTTTTCTTCTCTCTTCCTTAGCCTCCCAAATGTCACTTTATTATTGGTAATTCAATAAAAATCTTGGAAAACTTCATTTTGGTCCCTCTTAGTATTTTTGTTTCTTAATTTTGTCTCTCATCTTCCTTTATTTCTAGTTTTACCACAATTCTTTTACTTTATCTTTTCAATCAAGTCCCTAATTTTAAATTTTTCCTTAATTAGTCACATAATTAACTTGTGTCTCAAGCAAAATAACCATCTATCTCTCTTAGGGTACCATTAGGGGTATTACAATTCTCTCCCCCTAAAAGAATTTCGTCCTCGAAATTCATACCTGTACATTAGGGACGGTATCCCAAACTTATATAACATTATCATTTCTATACTTCTATTTGTACTCTTATATCTATCTCACTTATCTTGTAATTCTATACTGTTTCTACTCGCTTTACTAGTCCTCTACTTATTTCATATACATTTCTATACTGTATCACATGTAAATTTTAATCTATCTCTTCTCTATCTCTTTATAACTATCACACTTTCTTGATTTGTCTTTAACTTAATTCACTTTTCTTGTAACTATATCTCCAAACAAAGATGGCCTAATCAGATTATCATATCGTTACTATGCTCAAGGTACATTTTGTCAGTTTTCTTTTTCAGTCGGGGCCAAATACATGTCATATGATGCTGTGTTATGAGTGAATGATGCTTCATGTATGTAATGAAGTGCAAATATGTAATGCACATGTTTTGCCCCATTCCCACTATGAAATATTTTATCAAATGCCCATGACTGAAAAAGAAACACTAACAGGTTTATAGAGCGTAGCAATTAACCTCAAATATTTTTTTCCACAGCAACTCCACATGTATATGTACATATATATATATATATACTGTCATATTTTAGCTTAATAATCTGTTCTATATCTATAACCTTTGATATACATATACTTAAACTTTATACCTTTTCTCATATATCATAGAAAAATAATCTCTATACCTATCATTTACTTTTCATTCCGAATCTAGTATCTCATTACTACACCATCATCATTATCATATTTACTGCTATCTAATTCATCACTATCATAGAGCTTCTTTAATAAACTTGTAAACTCATAGTATTCTGTCCATGATTTAACAGTGTTCTAGTATTTAAGTGGATGGGTACACCTAAAGAAAGGAACATATATATAACTTTGCACTATAAGAGGGATAAGGTCATGAATGACCAAATAAAGAAAGGCTACAAATCATATACGGTCGAGCAAAAATAAGAAGCTAAAAGCTATACATATCTATCCGATCGGTCATGAGGGATTGAGAGTCATATGTCCGATCGGGCAAGGAAAAATTGAAAATCATCTATTCAATCGATTGAAGAAAAACCAAAACAAACCATATATCTTATTGATCAAAAGAAACTAAATGCCATATACCCGATCGGATCGAGAAAACAATGATGAAATTCAAAACCGATCGGGGTAAAGCAATGTTGAAAATCATACCCGATCGAAAAAAAACAAGAAAGGCTAGATAAAACATAAATGATCGTGCAAATAAAACAAAGGCCATGCACGGTCGGGTAAAGAAAAGGAAAGAACAAATATACCGTAAACGGTCGCACAAGGAAAAGAAGAAGGCTATAAGTGACCATTGTCGCGCTCGCGATAATTGTCGCGCTCGCGACGGGTGTCGTGCCCGCGGTACTAATCGCGCTCGCGACAGTCAGCAATTGCCAAAAAGGGTATTTCTTGATGTCGCGCTCGCGACAGAAGTCGCGCTTGCGACACAAAGCGACGGCTTGATATCGCGCTCGCGACACAAAGCGACGGCTTAAAAAAAACTTCAAGCTTGATGCACCAAAAATCCTGTAAATCAATTCCAAACTCAAATTGTATCTCAATTTCAGCCTACCAAACAGCTTTTTATGACAATACTATCTTCTACAAAGTTTTAGGCTTATATTACTAATAAATTCAGATAGCTCTATTAAGCCTCTCTACTATGACTACTAACAATAATCATCAATACATACACTCAAAATGCAGCAAATGACTATAGAGTTATCATGAGAATACCACGATAATACTTTTAGTCACAACACATTATATCTATAAAAACAATGAATTATCATAGCTCAACAATTCATTTAACATTCATATATTATATAATTTCTCGTATGTTATATACACTTAAACTTGTGTAACAATTTCTATGATTAGAACCAATCATGAGCACTATCAATGATTACAGGTTAATTAGACTTTAATGCTTACACTGTACCTATACTTTAAATATATAACGTTTTCAATCAGTAATGTAATCCTACATTCAATTTAGCATCCACAAATTTCTATTTTTCATATATTGATCCACATATATATAAGTATATGCATAAATATAATACATGTATTAGTAAAAACCCAGTTAAACATGATATTCCATAAACATATGTCTTACTATACTGAAATAGACTATAATGCAATTATACTGTAACTTTGTCTGCTTAACTTCTAAAGATGAATAACAAAATCAGTGGATACACAAGGGTATAAAAATGGTGGATATCCGAAGATATCAAAACTATAGACCCCAAATAGGGACAACTGTAAAGCAGACAGTTAAATTCCTTTACTTTATTAGCATTACTTTACTTTATCTAATCGAATATATATATGTACATGGGTAGCCATGTACCGAGTAATTATAATTTTATCTATGTTACTATATAATAATGAGTAGAGTATCATGTATTACTTACTCATATATCAAGGTTACACAATTCCGATAGTTTATACTTATCAAGTATAACTAATTAATATTCGATGGCCTTATAAAGGTATATGCACAGTCATACTTATGAATAACCATAAATATTACGATATATATATGTATATATATATACCAAATTGTCACCAATTAACATTTTAAGAACATGCAACTTAACATGTGATCATAATTATAACATAACACTCAACATCATGCCTACTACACTCACCATTTTGCTTGAACAATTCTTTATCATCAGTATATGACTAAATACTCACCATATAATAATAATAATATCCAGTTTTCACGAACATATATGCACATAAGTATACATAAGCTATATTTATTAAGGTAAAATTCTCTACCTTAGAATATTTATATCTGACAAGGTAAGGTTTCAAAATTGATTAAATGTATTTATATTTTAGCGGTTTCAAGGATCATTCAAAACCAAAACACTTTAAGTTTAACTAACTAAGCACATTACATTATATTATTATAATTATCATGTACATTTAAATCAGTTATACACCTTATAAAACTCCATCACTTTTTCCTTTATATGAAATAACTACACGATAAGGTATTTACTATTAATAGCTTGCCGTTACTCTAATAAATGGTTTGCTGTAATATTAACCTTTTAGTTATTTTATTTATAGTCTATTAGATCATATTAACCAAGCTTAAATACTGTTTTAAGGCTCTTTCATAATTTAACAACTTACTTCGACTACACAATTATCTCTTACCATTAATTAAATTTTTTTTTAACTTAAATAATCATCTGCTAAACATTTAGTTCTTAACTAATTAAAGAATAGTTCATTTACTAAATTATTATGGCTGAAATCTATCATCACATATTCCCAATTAAAATTAGCAGGTTAACTACATAAGATCAAATTCATATGATTACCTAAGCTTATTCCAATACACAAGCAAATCTTATTGTGAGATTAACTCCTATTTTCAATATTCTTGTACCTTAGCCCTATACCTCTCTACCAAAATCATGACCAAATAATATAAACATACATATATAAATACAATATTGCAAGTAAGTATCCAAGGTTAAACTTGTCCCTGCTTACATCATATGTTCTAAACTACTACTATCAATCAATGCTCACGTTGCTTGTTCACGACTTACTATTTAAACATGTTCTTTTAACTTCTATTGAATTTCACAATAGGGTACCTATATACCTTAATACATCTTTAAAATATATTAAACCATGTGAGGGACAAGCTATAATAAGCCAACACCAGACAACAATCTTCTATAACTACTTCTTTCTATACTCTTATTGGCCAGAACCGCCTAAACCAAGGCGCTCTGATACCAAAAATGTAATGACCATACTAGTCTATCCGGATTACTATTACTTATCTTAATATTAATATAAACCATATATATATAATGCTAGTAATATGTTTTTATGTCACATTATTAGTTACTCTTTAATTATATAATTCATACATTAGAACAAGTTACATAAACATATATTTTTGTTACATCGTAAACATATTTTGAGTTAATAGTTATAGAACATGTTCATTACATTATTTTAGAAAAATTACACAATTTCAAAAGAGAAAACAGTACAATTTAAATATTCTAACTTCTTTTCCTAGCTGGTGTTGGCCTTGTCCCTGAAGCAACAACATATCTTGAACCTACACGGATAAACACCCGTGCTAAGCTATAAAGCTTAGTGGGGAACAATACATATATGAACAACCACTCACAGTGATTGTTCTCAAGCACGCAATAAACAATAATAATGGCAAGATATTATAATCAACAAGTAAGAGTTATAATATAACTCGTATAACATAGGTAATCATATATATACTATTACGGTATACAGATGGATCATAAACAACTGATCAAGTATTTATCAATATTATACATATACTGTTCAGTTCATACTGTGAAATGCCTGCTAAAATCCTATGGGTGTGGATAACGGGTGCTGTGGATACCATAAGGTATCAAATATGTGAATACCCGAAGGTATTATTACTATGGATACCCGAAGGTATCAAATCTGTGGACCCATTGGGCCAGAACTATGGTCTCATGTAGAGACAAACTGTGGACTCATAAGAGTCAGACTATAGCAGCTGCAACTATAACCCTATAGGCATGCCTATCTATCCACAACCAAGTCTTTATGTGCAGGCACATAATCATATTTCAGGTATCATTTGATTCATAGTATACAATTCATCATATGGAATGAATAATCAATCAACAAGATAATATTATTTAACTATCATGTCACAAGCAAAAGCACATGCAGATAATCGATATAACCCAACCATATTCAAGTAAATACTTTCATATATCAATTACTATAACTTTATCTTTATATTACTTATACATTTCATAGGTTTATGGTTGAGCATTATCATATACTTTGTATTTAAGGTAAACTATATGTTTTAATAAAGAATAGTAAATTTTATGCTTCACAAATTATTTCACAATTAATGCCTTTACATATCATTTCAATATATCATTTATGTATATGTAAATTGAATGTGGTACATTCTCGTGTTTATCATTCATGTAAACTCGTATTCTAAGGTCTACTATGCCCGGTTATAGTAACAACTCATGGGGAATAGTCTATTATAGTAGTTAAAGGAGAAAAATAGGCGAATATAGGGAACAAGCGTGTGTTGTCGCGCTCGCGGCAGAGGGCGACGGCCCAAACACACTTCCTCTACTCACAAAATCCTGCAGACTGGTTAAGAGTATCAACTTGCACCTCAATTTAGGCATACCAAACGACTTTTTCTGAAAAAGTTGTCTTCTATAAAGTTTTAGCCCTATGTTTCTAGTTTCTAAAACATCAAAAATCATCTCAATCAGAGCTATAAATCTCAAGATATCTCATTAAAACCGAAGACTGCTCCCAGTGACGGGGCAGCAGTCAAGACCCGGATTCAAGCAAGTTTTTCTCTATCCTACAGTTTGATTCAGGTTTCGTGTTCTTCATAAGAAATGAAGATCTGTGAATTTCGTTTCATATCCAACTGGAATTTCTCCATTTGAGTCACGGAAACTCCAGATATCAGGAATTTTGTCTATACTGGTCATGTGAACTCTAAGACGATTTTTCCCTTATTTTCAACAACCTTCCCGTTTCGGTTTCTAGTCAAGTCTAACCTCACTTTTTCATGATAATAACATGTTATAACATCAATTATCTCACTACAAACATCATATGCATATCAATCACACACAAAAATAATGAAGAGTTCCCATACCTTATCAAGCTCTACCAACCTCTCTCTCTTTCTTATCTTTCCCTTTCATCCTCTCTATCTTTGCTTTCTTCCTATCTTGTTCATCATCTCTACCATCTATAGCCTTTAACTTCCTTGGAGCATCATTTATTTTCATATAATTGAGGAGAAGAGAAAAAATAAAAGAAGATAAGAAGAAGAAGAAGAAAAGAAGAATAAAACACAAAAAATGAGTTTTTGTGGCCAAGTATGGCCGGCCAAAAGAAAGAAAGAAATTTGATTTTTCTTCTCTCTTCCTTAGCCTCCCAAATGTCACTTTATTATTGGCAATTCAATAAAAATCTTGGAAAACTTCATTTTGGTCCCTCTTAGTATTTTTGTTTCTTAATTTTGTCTCTCATCTTCCTTTATTTCTAGTTTTACCACAATTCTTTTACTTTATCTTTTCAATCAAGTCCCTAATTTTAAATTTTTCCTTAATTAGTCACATAATTAACTTGTGTCTCAAGCAAAATAACCATCTATCTCTCTTAGGGTACCATTAGGGGTATTACAGTCGCTCAACCCAAAAGAAGGCTCAATCCAGCTATGCAAGAGGTCGTAAAGAAAGAGGTACTCAAACTGCTTGATTCAGGTATAATATATCCAATCTCTGATAGTAAATGGGTTAGCTCAGTGCAATGTGTCCCTAAGAAATGGGGAATGACAGTGGTAAAAAATAAATTGGATGAACTCATCCCAACTCGAACGGTCACGGGTTGGAGGGTGTGCATAGACTATAGGAGATTGAATCATGCCACTAGGAAAGATCATTTTCCATTTCCATTCATTGATCAGATGTTAGAGAGGTTAGCTAGTAATAGGTTTTATTGCTTCTTAGATGGGTATTCGGGATACCTGCAAATCCCCATAGCCCCTGAAGATCAGGAGAAAACAACCTTTACCTGCTCTTATGGTGCATTCGCCTATAGGAGGATGCCTTTTGGCTTGTGTAATGCGCCGGCTACGTTTCAGCGGTGCATGATGGCAATTTTCCATGATTTTCTAGAGAAATTTATGGAGGTATTCATGGATGACTTTACCATTTATGGGCTAGACTTTGAGAGCTGCTTAGAGCATCTTGATTTAGTGTTAGGTAGGTGTAAGAAGACCAACTTAGTGCTAAATTGGGAAAAATGCCACTTTATGGTAAGAGAAGGCATAGTTTTGGGGCACAAGATTTATAAGAAGGGGATTGAGGTGGACAAAGCAAAGATAGAGGTTATAGAGAAGCTTCCACCACCAACCAATGTCAAGGGAGTTAGGAGTTTCTTTGGCCATGCAGGTTTCTATCAAAGGTTTATTAAAGATTTTTCAAAAATTGCGAAACCTTTATCAAATTTGTTAATGAAAGATGCTCCTTTTGAATTTAATGATGAATGTTTATTGGCTTTTGAATTGTTGAAACAAAGACTTATTTCAGCTCCGGTGATCATATCTCCGGATTGGAATTTGCCCTTTGAGCTAATGTGTGATGCGAGTGATTTTGCAGTGGGAGCAGTGCTCAGACAAAGGCGAGAGAAAGTATTTTGTGCTATTTATTATGCAAGCCACACTTTGACAGGAGCTCAAGTTAATTACACCACAACCGAAAATGGGCTTCTTGCCATTGTATTCGCTTTTGAGAAGTTTCGACCATATCTACTTGGAGCAAAACTTGTGGTGTGGTCTGACCATGCAGCACTAAGGCATCTATTTGCCAAGAAGGAATCCAAGCCAAGATTGATAAGATGGGTACTCCTCTTGCAAGAATTCGATTCAGAGATCAAAGACAAGAGGGGAGCAGAGAATCATATGGCGGATCATTTGTCAAGATTGAAGCATGATCATGTTGAAAAAGGGGAGATTGTGGACTTATTCCCTGATGAGCGTATTTGTTTGTGAAAGCTCTGTACCTTGGTTATCTAATGTGACAAATTTTCTCGTAGGTGATTATATGCCAAGGGACTTCACGTGGCAAAAAAGAAAGAAGCTACGAGCCGATGCAAAGCATTACATTTGGGATGATCCTTACCTTTTTCGTCTTTATGCTGACCAAGTGCTAAGAAGGTGTATTCCCAATGAAGAGCAAGCAGAAATTATTCGAGCCTGTCACAGTGGAGAAGATGGTGGACATCATGGACCTAATAGAACGGTATCAAAGATTCTCTTTTCTGGATTTTATTGGCCCACCTTATTTAATGATGTTAAATTGTTCATTCAAACTTGTGATCGATATCAAAGGGTGGAAAATATAACTAGGAGAGATGAAATGCCATTGACCAATATGTTTGAGGTTGAAATGTTTAATATGTGGGGAATAGATTTCATGGGACCTTTTCGGTTTTTTATGGGTTTGAATATATCCTAGTGGCAGTAGATTATGTGAGTAAGTGGGTAGAAGCTATAGCCACTAGGACTTGTGATGCAAATATTGTCCTAGAATTCTTGAGAAAGAATATATTCACCCGTTATGGAGCCCCGAGAGCTATCATTAGTGATGGTGGGAAACACATTGTTAACCACCAATTCAAGACTTTGTTGAAAAATTTGGAGTGAGACATAAAATCACTACCCCATACCATGCCTAAGCCAATGGCCAAGTTGAAGTGTCCAACCGAGAGTTAAAAGCCATATTGGAGAAGATTGTCAGTGCATCTAGGAAGGATTGGTACCTTAAGCTAGATGAAGCTTTGTGGGCATACAGGACAGCCTTTAAGACACCAATAGTAATGTCACATTTTAGGTTAGTGTTTGGCAAGTCCTGTCATCTACCAGTGGAATTGGAGCACAAGGCTTATTGGGCTACTAAGTTCTTAAATCTTAATCTTGAGAATGCAGAAAAATTTAGGTCCTTACAGTTAAATGAGTTGGAAGAGATTCAATTCTGGGCCTATGAACATGCAAAGAAGTACAAGGAGAACACAAAGAAGTGGCATGATCGTAAAATTGCCAAGAAGGAATTTGTGCCAGGAATGAAGGTACTTCTTTATGATAGCAGACTGAGGTTGTTTCCCAAAAATTTAAAATCAAGGTGGAAAGGACCATTCGAGGTTGTCAAAGTCTCTAGCTATGAAGCAGTAACCATCAGACATTCGGAAGAAGGTCATGGGTGTGAGTTCAAAGTAAATGGTCATCGATTGAAGCCATATCTCGATTCCAAGTATGAGACTGCATCAGTGATCCTCACTTTAGAAGATAATCCATGAGAGCTATGAAAGTCGAGTTGGCGACTTGTTAAACCCAGAACTTTTTCTTATCCTTTAACTCAATTACTTTTCTTTTCAATTTCTCTTTAATTTCTTACAAGTTTATCATTTTTAGTGTTGTGTATTGTGTCTAGAGTTTGGTTATTAGGTGTTGTTGTTAGGTTGATTTCATTGAGGAGAGGAAGAGTTTTAATAGGGCAAATTTTCAGTTGGGCACGGCTGAGACAATTAGTCCCAGCCGTGCCCCTTTAAAATTTTTTGAAAGACAGAAGAGTGGCACGGCTGAGATAAAATGTCCCAGCCGTGGCCAATTATGTGTTTTAGATCCAGAAGAGGGGCACGGCTGAGACAATTAGTCCCAGCCATGGCCTTCTCCGTGCCATGTTCTAGTTGGGGTCCAGAAGGTAGGCACAACTGATACAATTAGTCCCAACCGTGGCAGAAAAAAAATTTAAAATTTTAAAATTTTAAAAAATTAAAAAAAAATCCAGTGGGGACACGGCTGAGAAAATTAGTCCCAGCCATGCCTTTTGGTTCGTTTCGAATCTAGTAGGGTGGCACGATAGAGACAAACTGTCCCAGCCATGCCTTTCATTTTAGCACAACGGGGAGTTTTGATTTTAAGCTTGGCACGGTTGAGACAAACTATCCCAGCCGTGTCTCTTTGAATAACTGTCAAATTTGTTTCGTTTTTAAACCAATTTTTGCCCCTCTTTCTCATTTCTTCACCTTTCCTTTGCATTTTTTCTTCCTCATTCTGGTATTCTCTCTCCATTTTTGCTTCCACTCTCTCTCTCTCTCCCTTCAACAAATAGGTAAATCTCTATTCTGTCCTTTCTTTGTTTTTGGTTTAATATTTGTTTTGTTTGAGTTTTGTTGATTTTCTTTTTCTCCCTTGTTAAATCTGCGATTTTGTGTTCCCATCCCCTTGCTCTTGCCTTTTTCGTTGTCATTCTTGGATTATGTGTTGTTTGTGGTTTATTTTTGGTTCGTTTTATGCCTTCTTGGTTGTCTATTTGTTGCAAATTACTTCGCCCACCACTTATTCGATGAAATGCCAAAGAGAGGTAAGTACATTTTTGTTCTTTTTAATTGTCACGAATTCTTGCTTCTTTTCTTTGAAATTGTGGATGGTTATGAATGTTGGCATGTGCTTGGTTAATTTTATGCATTCTTGTGTGTATTTTGTTGCCAAACAAACTTCGCCCGCCACCTGTTCGATAAATTGCCCAAAAGAAGCAAGAAGAATTTTTTTGCTTTAGTTGCTTTGTTGCTTGCCCTTGTTTGCCTCACACTCATGCTCAAGAAATATTTGCCATGTTTTTATGCCTCACAAATGGTAGAGAAGATTAATATCGGAGTTAGGCAATTGTATGTGCTCGGGCCACGTTTGTTAAGTTTTTTTATTGTCTCTAGCTCAATTGCATATGCTTTAAATTTGTGTTTTGGTTCTAGTATTCTTGTGAGTAGTCCACTTGTGTTTGTTTATGTTTATTGCTTATGTTTCAGACAGGTTAATTGTTTTATTTTACTGTTCAAGTGCTTTGTTTTGGCTTAAGGCATATATGTTGTGTTGTTGTATTGCAGGCGAAATGGCACCCAAAAGATCTCGTCCCGACGCTGGTGCTTCATCATCTGCCCCTCAAGGGTCCTCAAAGGTTAAGGTTCCAGCATGGGTTCCCTAAGAATTTATGAATTGGTGGGCCATCTTTTGCAAGCAGGAGTATCTAGCTACCCCTCGCCTCAATATGGAAGTTATGGCAGAGTTGGGCTTTATGAATGAATTGGATAGATTATTTAATGGTGTAGGCTGGAAAGTCTTCTACGAGCGGAATGAAAAGGTATACCCTCATTTGGTCCGTGATTTTTTTAGCACAGCTAATATCAGAATGGGAGTTGATAGTTATGATGATCTGGGCCATGTGAGTTTTTGGCTCGATGGCAGTCCATAATAGATGACCTTCAATGCATTTTCTGAAATCTTAGGTTTCTATCAACATGCTTCCCGGGACATTACTCATCTAAATAAATAGGAAATCTGGATGGGAATTTATGATCCCGAGGATCCTACATATTTTAACCCCAAGAATACCAAAGCACATCACCTGAGGGATCATCCATTGAGAATTATGCATCGGTATTTGGCCTTGGCCTTCTTTAGCCATCTTGGTGGGCCCAAAAATGTTAATGCCAGCTAGGCCACCATTCTCTATGCGATGCATAATGGTATTAGGCTGAATGGGGCTGTTTTCATTGCCCAGAAGGTCTTGAATTTGCGCTCATTCCCAAAGAGGAATTCGAAGCTAGCAATGGGAGGGTTTGTAACCACTTTGACCCATTTTCTTAACCATACGAGGTTGGGTACTGCAGTTGACAAGCCAATGATCATTGATCACAAATTGCTACGGAATATGGCTGTACTGATTGACGATCCTTGCTTTCCAGGGCAAGGACATTTGGTGGTTTCGGAGCGGGCTTTATATCGAGCAGCTATGCACAAGGGAGCCACGAAATTAGAGCGACCTGAAGCTGAAGCATCTACCTTATCCTCTGAGCAGTACACTGCTCTTAATACCCGATGATCGGTGTCTAGCAAGTGTACTAGATCGCTAGTAATATAGGGAAATATAGATTAAGACCCCAAATATCGTACCCAAGGGAACATGGATTGCTAAGGATAATATCTATGTATGAATTAAATCAATCCGAGATAGTTTCCCAAATGTTTTTGATTTAGAAGCAAAAATTAAACAAAATAAACAATAAAACAAAATAAAAGCATGAATTAAAAACAAAACAATAATTGAAATTCTCTTGCTAAAGAAACTATCCAACTTAACTTTCATTGTAATGACTTAAATTCAATATAAACACCAGTGATTATGGAAAAACTAGTAACAAAGCAATATATCTTTATTCAAGTATATCATTCTTAGTATTCAACTCATAGACAAATCTAATACTTAGCATGCAAATCTAGTTTTAACTTCCTAAATATTCATTGAAGCCTTTCTCAAGTGATTCAATTCCAATTATTCTTAGTTCTTCCTCTCTTAGTATTAACCAATAAAATTCACACATAATCATCTCATATTTCGGATAATAATCATGCATAAACATTAAAGAGTTAACCCAAGAACATGCAAATTATTAACTATGTCAAAATCAATTTTTAGTTATTTATTCAATAAACCAACAATCAATCTCAACTTAATCAAAGATAATTAAAACCAAGAAATAATCAACCGATATTGAAATTAAGCTCAAAATAAAGTCATAACAATGAAAATATAAGTTTTCAAAGTTCCATTAGCAAAAGAAGAAAAATTACTTCCTAAACATGTTTAAAAACTAAAGACAAAGTTGAAAAGAAAAATAAAGAAAATAGAAAACAAAAACTAAGCTAAATTCTAAGATTTCTCTAATTGATTCTACTAATTGATTCTAATTCTCTTTCATTGGTGTTAGTGTTGCTATTTATAGGCAAAAGATGTTGTATAAGACTTCCAAACTTCCCAAATTGGAGTAGGAAAAGAATCCTTCTTGAATTGGAAAAGATCGCAAATCCTTCGTTGCATGGGAGACACAACACGTGGCCACGTCCTTTCCTTTGCAATTGAACATGTGGTCACGTGTTCCTTAAGCCTTTCTTCACACGTGGCCACGTGTGGATTATGCCTTCCCTCACACGTGGTCACGTGTCTTCAATGCTTCCTTCAATTTCTCTTTCATGTGGCCACGGGTTGATCACTTCATTGTTTTCACGTGGTCACGTGTAAAGCTTCTGGACTAAATGCTCAATTTTCTCGCATCAACTTTTCCATATTTGCAGTTTTGGCCCTAATCTTTGCCTTTTTTATAATTAAGTCCTTTTTCTTACAAAATAACCCTGAAAAATACCAAAATTTACAATTAACTCCAAAAACATAAAATTAACCAATTAAACTTTAATCTAACCTAATTAACACAAAATTAACCTAATTAAATGCATTAAAACATACTAAAAAATCATATAAATCACTATTATCACCCGACTTGACAGCATTTCTCAGAGGATGGACTCAAGGTTCACATCCATTACGCAGCGGATGGACGACATTATTACAGCTCTTTGGATGCTACAATCCCGATTTGACAACCAGTTCCTGCCTCCACTGCTGCCTTCCTCGCCATGATTTCAGGGATTTTTTTCCTCCACTCATCACTCTATTGTTGTTTTTACTCTTTTGGTCTTTTACTAGGGATAACAAAAGCTTTAAGTATGGGGTGAGGGTTTAAGGATGAAGACTGTTTGACTTAGTTTTTCTGTATTTGCTTTTGATGTTGTTTCTTTTTAGTTGTGGGATGTTTCTTTTTTTTTAGTTTTTGTTGGTGTGTTATGACTGTAGTTTGCTAACCGAATTTCTTTCATGTTTTTCATCTTCTTCATAGTTTTTATCTTGGTTGTTTGATTTTGGTTTTAGTTCTCTTCTTTTGTGTTTGATAGTTGCATTACATTCTACATTCCTTTAGTGTCGATTTAGGTTAGTTTCTTAGATTGTTAATTACTCTTGCAATTAGCCTGAGCTTGCCAGCTAATCTTGTTTTGAATCAATTTGAACTTAAAATTTGAACTACTTATTTAGGATGTTTGAGTAGCCAGAGAGTAGTAGTATTGTTTAGGAAAGTTCTTTTGAATTAATCTCGATTAATTATATACCATTCAATTTCTAACTTAATGAGTATAGTAGGCTAAGTTTTATGAAATAAAAACCAGTGAGTAAAAGCATTCGAGTGAAGAAATTTTGGAATAGTTAGAACCTTCCTCATCACCCTTCGAAACGAATATTCAACTCAGATAAGATTAGGATATGACCCAGACAGCCTTCTTTGGTAACCAATTTTTAAATGACTTTTGACCTACCCTTAGTAAATTCTACCATTGTTAGCCCCTTTGAGCTTAATTGGTATGCTAAAAGTATACTATTTAATTTTTCTTGATTACACTTTTGCTAAACCATGCAGCCTAAAATGTCTTTGTCTGTCCCACTTTGGAATTGGCCACTCTAGGTTGGGTAATGAAATTTACATGTTAGGTTTGATAAATTTTTTATTATCAGTTCAGAAGTAAAGGAAAGTTGAAGTTTTTTTAGGGATTATTGAGCTTAAATGTTCTAAATATCTTGGGACAAGGTTGATAAATAATTAGTGTTTTTGGTGCCCTTCTTAGTAAGTGAATGAATATGTAAAAAAAAACTGTTAAAAAAATAATCAATTATTATACTGCAGAAAATAAGTGTGGGGTACCTAGTATTTATAGGAAGTGTCATTTATCTTACTTCCTACAATTTTGAGAATCCAACTAATGTCCTAAGATTAATTTTCCCTTCTTACAATGATAGAGCATGGATTTTGAAGGAGTTATTTTCTTGAGAAAGTTAGGTGGGTTGTATTTCTGGATAGTGTGGCTAATTCTGTTTTGCTAACCTTATCAAAATTTTTTGGAACCTTTGCCCTATCCCCAATACAACCTTAATGCAAGCCCTAGTGATCCTGTTTTGTTTTGAGTTGTTTAGTGGAGATGACCCTTGTGGTTCAAGTGCTAAAGGAGAGGCTTATGACTGTTCTGATTTGCAAGCGCAAAATTGTTATAATTCTCTGTTTGCTTGATTACTGAAATTCACTGGTAGTTTTGGTTTGTGAAAGAAAATAAATATGTTTTAGCCTCGTGCGCACACACAAAAAAATTGTATGGTATAGATCAGTTTGAGTCTTTTTAATTGAATTCTTCATCTGAGTATCTTCTACTAAGTGTTGCTAGAATCTTTCTGAATTTGCTTGTTCTTATGTGGAGTTTGAATTTTCAAGATTGTGGATGATTCGTTTGCTCGAGGGCGAGCAAAAAACTAAGTGTGGGGTAGTTGATAATCATGTTTTTAATGTTTATTTTCTGGATAATTTTGTGCATTTTAGTGTCTCATCTTGCATGCTTTTAGTATTTCAAGGCTAAAATATTGTTTTTTATGTTTATTTTAGCTATTTTGATTAATTTAAAGTTTTTGGGTGATTAATGATCTTAAATTTAACTTTATATAGGAAATTTTGCTAAGGCACGGCTGAGACAAACTTCCCAGCTGTGTCCAAAGCAGATGGCAAAAACTCACCGTTTCACTAATGGCCACGGCTGAGACAAAGTGTCCCAGCCGTGCCCAATTCAGTAGTCAAAGTGCACCGTTTCATTAAAGGTCGCGGCTAAGACAAAGTGTCCCAACCATGGCAATTGTAGAATTCAAAACATGCCATTTCATCAAAGGTCACGGCTGAGACAAACTGTCCCAGCCGTGGCCATGGCAGCTTGCAAAGACACTTTTGATCCAGAAGCTCGCCACGACTGAGATAAATTGTCCTAGCCGTGCCCTTTCCTTCTGTCGCGATTGAGACAAAAGTGTCCCAGCTGTGGCCTCTTGGAAAGCTCTATAAAAGCTGCGAAATTTTTTGCTTAAAGGGAGTTTTTTCTAGGGTTTCGTGCTTAGAGTGGTTAGGTAGAGTAGAAAACGCAGTTTTTCATACTTTGTGGGTTTTTCATACTTAGATTTTGATTTTTACTTGTAAAAATTACACTTTTAACTTAGTTTTACTTCAAGAACACAAAGATAGTC
Organism: Excoecaria agallocha; assembly: GCA_037975025.1. Taxonomy (NCBI): domain Eukaryota; kingdom Viridiplantae; phylum Streptophyta; class Magnoliopsida; order Malpighiales; family Euphorbiaceae; genus Excoecaria; species Excoecaria agallocha. The sequence goes on from CM075812.1 coordinate 50,485,363, forward strand.
ATAGATTTAGATTTTAGTTGTGAAGATTTCAACTTACAATCAAGGTGCTGTTTGGAGAAAAAGAGGAGGAGATTCATTAAACTTTAAATCTTCAGCTTCAAATGGGTTTTATAGTTTTCACTCTTACTTTGTTCATTTTTTACAATATGGATAGTGAGTAGTTATCTTTGTTGCTTGGGGAAGCTTTGAATCCCCTACTCACAATGTGAATATTGATCATATTTTGAGTTTACATGAATGAATGGTTCATTTCACTGTTACTTATTTATATTTCATGGGTTTTCAATCTATTGAGTTAATTTCCATACATGGATGAATGACGTTCATCATATATCTTTAAATGTGTATTAAGTCTAGTGGACTGAAGTCTATGAATAATCTTGCTCATTTTTTCTTTCATGAATGCTCTATTATTTTAGACAGCTCCGGAATGGGATTCTAAATGTGTAGTAATTATGATTTTAGGACTAAAGTGTGGAGTGAAATGGATGAGATTTGGGTTGTTTGGCTCCCGAATGAGAAGGCAAACCAAACTTAGGATGTTAGACCCGTGCATATGCTAGTTGTTGGGCTGGCTCCGAAATGAAAAGTCTAGCAACTAGAATTGCTGGCTCCGGAATGGGAAGCTTGGGTTAAGAGGGTTATCCCAAATTTGTTTATTTATTCTTTAAGATAAAATTAATTCACAGTGGGTATGGGGTGGATGAGTGAACCTAAGCAACGTTTTAATTTCTATACATTTCATACTTGCTGATTTTTCTGAATTAAATACATACTCAATTTACTGTTATTAGAATTAAATTTTCTTTCATTACATATTTTAGTTTTTAAAGTTTACATTATACAAATTAAACAACTCATACACACTAAATTGGAAATTCTTTAGCATACAATTAATTTTCATAGTTTTCACACACACAGTTCCCTTGGGTTCGATATTGAGGGTCCTAACTATACCCCACTTTATTACTTGACGATCTAGTGCACTTGCTAGGGTCACAACAATCCATACTCGCCACACCAAATGATAACAGTTCAAAATTATCAGGCTACTATCGGGCTCGACTTGAATGCCAGAGTTCTTCGATGATACCTAAAAATAAAGAAATCCCGACGAAAGTTCGATGTGGAGACATTCTGACAGTCAGTAAAAAGGTAAGAGTATGTCTTTAGTAAAAGTGGCTAAGAGAGAGAAAAATAACTGACTACCTTACTATTTATATGGATCTATTTCCCATTTCTGTAATGCCCGATAGCCGGATATTGGTCCAAATACCAGTGTCACTCTACATTGCGGTGGTCCATAAATTATTATTAAATTATCCATCGATAGCATTCAATATCTAACCATTAAGTCGTAGGTCCCACATTTTAAAATATCTTATTAATTAATCTATAAAAATTCGGGCAGCATAACGGCTGAAACCCAAATTCTGCCTTCCTGCATTAGTCACAAAACACTCCTAAAAGGTTCACAATATCCAACCCAACCTCCACAAGATCAGCCAAATATAGAACAACAGTCAATTCCAATAAGTTTACCTATAACCATACATACATACAGTACATAACATATGTATAAGTCCAAAACTATATACAGTCCAAAAACTAGCCATGTTGTCCTACAAGGCAACATCTATATGTACAGTCTCCACAAAACCACCAAAAATACTGGATCCTTCTAACACTGGTTTCCTTCCAGCACGAACTCAGTCTCTGTCTCCTGCGTGCAGTACAAAACCACACGCTAAGTACAAAAGTACTTAGTGGTGAACATAAACTTAAAACCCCAGAATTTCACTATAGTTCATTCACATATTAATCAGAATTTTACTTCATTATCTCTTTTTCATCAGTTAAACTCATTATCATACAAATTTTTTTTTCGATTTAATTCTAAATTTCACTTTTATTGACAAAATTACTATTTTGCCCTTGCTTGAGAAATTCGTTCTCAATTATAGTTTTTCAAGTTTTATTCTCAAATTTTATCGCTTTAAATTTTAATTTAACACTATAGGGATAAATTTTTACTTTAGTCCCTAAAGTTTCAAATATGCACTTCTGTCCTAATTTCTTTGTTTATCAGTTCTTTGTGACTTTTATCCTTATTTTTCAGTACACTTTTATCCAAACAGTAATTTATTCTCGCTTTTCAAGTTTTATATTTTTACTCATACAGTATCTTTTTATACTTTAATCAATACAATATTTTAATACTATTACAGTCAATACAATATTTTAATACTTTTGCAGTCAATACAGTATTTTAATACTCTTGCAATTAATACAGTATTTTAATACTCTTGCAGTCAATACAGTATTTTAATACTCTTGCAGTCAAAACAGTATTTTAATACTCTTGCAGTCAATACAGTATTTTAATACTCTTGCCCATAGTATAACGTGAAAATGTATCACTAATTAGGATGAGCGGAACTATGGACCCTATAGGTCCCAGTACTCCAGTAATATCAATTATGCACATATTATTTTTCTTTCTTTTTCTTTTTCTCCAAACACTCTAATACAGATGTCCTCCAAACACTCCAATACAGATGTCCTCCAAACACTCCAATATAAACGTGGAACCATATCAAGGTTACCACTATGCAAGTCGCCATGACTTGCTACCGCGGTTACAGAAATGTCGATATGACTAGCCATGTACATCCTAATTTCTGATTTCACACATAATACTAAGGGCAAAATACAATTACAATTTAATACAATTTATAATAATGCATCATTACCGATTCATGGTAATAATTAGTCTACATTATTAAAAACGGTCTCAGTATTTCAAATATACCAGTTTTTCAATTAAAACAATTCCATTACATTTATTTTATTTATTTATTTATTACTTTATTTTCCAATACATGCTCCTTATATGTCATACAAATCAATTATATTCTATTTTGTATTTATTCCGATTTATATCTCAAAATTCCATAAATTTCCTTAAGGTCCCTATTCGGTTACCTTATTCCAATTTCCTTATAAATTATATTTTCTACTCAAATTAATCACACTAAACATAAAATCATCTATTTTTCATTTATTTCAATTTAATCCAGAAAATTTCATTTTAGTCCCTATTTTTTTTTTGTAACCGAAATTTTTCCTAAAATTTAACTTGTCTAAATTTTAATTAAATACCATAATTTCACTAATTAATCTTCTAATTGCACAATTCCAAGTCCAATTTCATAATTAATTCGTAATTAATAATTAACCTAAATTTTCTCTAATTATATATATAACATATATATTGTGAAATTAAAGGGTTTAAAATTATTCACTTACAAAATCACACAACAACTTTGTCTTTCCCCTTATTTTTAGTTGGTTTGCTTCCCTCTCCTTGCTCTTCAATTGGCAGCAATTTCATGGCCAAAATCACCATAGATTAAGTCAAATTTTTGCTCACATAATACTCACAATACTATAATTAATACTTAATTACTCTAATTATCAAATAAAACTAAATTTTTCCCAACTCACCAATTTATCCACTTGAAGAATTAGACTTTGTTCACCTTCTTTCATCACCATAGCAACCAAAGGTGAAGAGAAGCAAGATAAAACAATTTAATTGAGATTATAGTTGGGAAATTTTAGGAATTTAGCTTAGAAAACAAAGAAAAATGAGGAAGAAGAAGATGAAGAAGATGAAGCCACGGCAACAAGGAAAAGAAATGGTCTTTGACCAGCCAAAAGAAAGAGATAAAAATCTCTTTTGCCACAATTAATGATACACCCACTTTAGGACAAAAGAAATTAAGTCCTAAGTGGGTCTAATGCATATGCCACCATTTAATTGGTCAATACACTTTTAGTTATCAATTTTTTTGATAAAAATTATACCAAAAATTCCTAAAAATGTTAATTAGGCCATGCTTAAAATTTCAGGTCAATCCGAGGTCGTTTCGATATCAAACTAGCCCCGAATGTAAATTTTAACCAGTCCGAAAGTTGAATTTTCAAAGTCTTCAAAAATTCATTTTATCATTCCAAAAATTCATATACATAATTTCTAGTCAATTGGTGTAATCGGAATAATTTTATGAAGTCCAGGGAATATTTTTAAGCCAGTCAAAGTTCTCAGTCAACTATATCGGTCCAGTTAATTATTTTATTTTTTTCATTTTGCAAACCTATTTGACCTCAATTTTAGCCCAAATTATAACACCAGATTCGTTATGAATAATACTTTTCAATGGTGAAGAAAAAATTTTATGGGCCCGGTGGGCCTCGGGGTGGCACTATTCACCTCGAAAAGTACTATTCACGTGATCTGTGATTCTTGGGGTGTTACATTTCTCCCCTATTAAATAAAAATTTCGTCCTCGAAATTTATCGGGTGAAAACAGTTGTGAATACTGCTGTCGCATAGTCTCCTCTGGTTCCCAAGTCGCTTCCTCGACATTGTGGCGAGTCCAGAGTACTTTAATCAACGGTATCTTCTTATTTCTCAACTGTTTTACTTCCCTATCCAGAATTCTCATTGGTTCTTCATCATAAGATAAATTTGATTCCAGCTGAATGTCCTGTGTTGTGATCACATGCGATGGGTCTGATCGATATCTCCTAAGCATAGACACATGAAACACATCATGAATCTTTTGTAACTCTGCTGGTAAATCCAATCTATAAGCCACTGGTCCTATTCTTTCCAAAATCTCATAAGGGCCTATAAATCTGGGACTCAACTTCCCTTTCTTACCAAACCTCACAACATTCCTCCAAGGAGATACTTTCAAGAATACTTTCTCATCCACCTGATGCTCAATATATTTTCTCTTCAAGTTAGCATAGGACTTCTGTCTATCAGCTGCTACCTTCAAATTATCTCTAATCAATCGGACTTTATCTTCGATTTCTTTAATCAAATCAGGTCCGACTAATTTATTCTCCTTAAGCTTGATCCAGTATAATGGAGTCCTACATCTCCTCCCATACAGTGCTTCATATGGTGCCATTTTGATCTAGATTGATAACTATTATTGTATGCAAATTCCACTAAAGGGAGATATTTTTTTCTAATTGCCACCAAAATCTAGAACACGGCATCTCAACATATCCTCAAGTACTTGTATAACTCTTTCAGACTGTCCATCCGTTTGTGGGTGAAAAGCTGTACTAAAATGTAATCTTATGCCTAATGATGTTTGTAGTCTTTCCCAGAATCTAGCAGTAAATCGGGGATCTTGATATGAAATTATGGAGATAGGAACACCATGCAGTCGAATAATTTCATTAATATAAATCTCAGCTAACCTCACCAGAGAAAAGTCTGATCTCACAGGCAGAAAGTAGGCAGATTTAGTCAGTCTATCGACTATCACCCAAACAATATCATGCTAATGTCTGGTGAGTGGCAAGCCCAATATAAAATTCATGGTAATCCTATCCCATTTCTATTCCAGTATAGAAATAGGTTGAAGTAATCAAGAAGGAACCTAATGCTCAACCTTAACTCATTGACAAATCAAACACTTAGAAATAAACTCTGCAATCTCCCTCTTCAACCCAGGCCACCAGTAATGAGTCTTCAAATTCTAGTACATTTTAGTACTACCTGGATGCATTGCATAACTACTACTATGTGCCTCAATCAAAATCTTTTTCTTTAACTCTTCATTAGCAGGTACACACAGTCTTCCCCTGAAATATAAGCTATCATCTAGAGCTAAAGTGAACTCAGTATCCCTACTCTCATTGATATCCATCATAGCCTTAGCCAACCTCTCATCATGTAGCTGGATGGATTTTACTTGTTGTAACAAGTCTGGCTTAAGTTGTAATTCAGATAGAAGTTCTCCATCGGCCATCAGGGACAATCTCACACTCATGGCTCTTAAAGCTACCATATGTTCCCTACTGAGTGCGTCAGCTACCCCATTAGCTTTACCCAGATGGTAGTCGATGTAACAGTCGTAATCTTTAATTAACTCTAGCCAACACCTCTGTCTCAAGTTAAGTTCCATCTATGTCGGTAGGTATTTCAAACTCTTATGGTCGGTGAAAATAAAACATTTTTCATAAAAAAGATAATGCCTCCAAATTTTCAATGCAAATACAATTGCTGCTAATTCCAAATCATGAGTGGGATAATTCCACTCATGAGTCTTCAGCTGCCTGGAAGAATAAGCAACCACTTTACCCTCCTGCATCAAAACACAACCTAACCCATTTCTAAAAGCATCGCTGTAAATTATAAAATCTTTTCTTGACACTGGCTGGGTCAAAACATGTGCTTCAGTCAACATCTTCTTTAATTGCTCAAAACTCTCTTGACACTTTTCTGACCATACAAATCTGATATTCTTCTGAAGTAATCTGGTTAAAGAAGTAGCAATGGTAGAAAACCCATTTACAAACCTTCTATAATAACCAGCCAGATCCAGAAAACTTTTAATTTCTGTCATATTTTTAGGAATTTTCTACTCTAATATTGCCTGTACTTTCTTGGGATCCACAAATATTCCCTGTACAGATACTATATGTCCCAAGAATGCAACTTCCTGAAGCCAAAACTCACACATACTGAGCTTTGCATACAGTTTCCAATCCCTTAGAATCTAAAGTACTATCCTGAGATGTCTGTCATGTTCTTCAGGAGTCTTAGAATACACCAGAATATTATCTATGAAGACTATCACAAACTGGTCCATGTATGGGTGAAAAATCCGGTTTATGAGATCCATAAAAGCCGCTGTGCATTTGTCAATCCAAACGGCATCACTAGGAACTCATAGTGTCCATATTTGGTACAGAAAGTTGTCTTATGCACATCAACCTCCCTAACTCCCAATTGGTAGTATCCCGATCGTAAATCAATCTTAGAGAACATCCCTGCACCTTTCAGTTGGTCAAACAAGTCATCAATGCGAGGCAGTGGATATTTATTCTTGATAATAACCTTATTCAACTGCCTATAATCGATGCATAACCGCAAAGATCCATTCTTCTTCTTTACAAAGAGTATTGGTGCACCCCAAGACGAAACACTAGGCCTAATAAATCCTTTCTCTAATAACTCCTGCAACTGAATTTTGAGTTTTTTTTTCAACTCAGTAGGTGCCATTCTGTAGGGAGCTATAGAGATAGGTACAGTACCGGACATCATCTCAATAAAGAATTCTACCTCTCTGTTTGGTGGCAGACCAGGCAATTCATCCGAAAAAATATCTGGGAAGTCATAAGCTGTAGGAATATCACTGATACACAATCCCTCCTTCCCAGTTTCAATCACATAAGCTAAATATGCTGCACACCCTTTTCTTATCAACCGATGTGCTGTAGTAGCTAAAATCACATTTGATAAGAAATCTGACCGTTCCCCATCTACAGTTATTATTATTATTATTATTATTATTTTTTTAATATTGACAAAACAAATCTCAAATTCTTGTCAGATTCTTTTGATGCTTTAAACACATCAAAATAATATCAATAGAGATACTCTATTTCTTTTTACTTTATCACAGTACAATAGTAATCCTTTCTTGCTGTTAGGTCATCTCTATGCTCATCATATCTCCTATCAGTTTTTCCATATCAGGTGGGGTCTATACAAATGATATGATGCAAATCAGATGCTGTCACACAAGGTGAAATGCTATATGATGAATGAATGATTTCATGTATGCAATAGAATACTGCCAAGTATTCTCATATAATGCAGATATCATAGTCCATCCCAGAACTATGACACATCTAATCAAGTACCCCCACCTACAAGGAATCACCGATAGATATATATATATAGAGCATCTTAAATGACCTTAATTTATCATCATAACCATTTCAACTATCAGAAACCTTCTCTAACTGTATCACTTCTAATTTTAGAACAATGTAAACCATGACACGGAAGTCAGGATTTCTCTATGTCCCTTACAGTCTGTCTGAGCTTAATACACAATTTCTTTCTGAAATTCTAACATACCCTTTTTATTGTACTCATCAACGGACTGATTCTCATTCACAATAACACTTATGTACTCAAATCACACACAAATTCAAGTAACAATTCATCACTTTACTTTAGCCTCAAAGGACTTTAACCAGCAATGCTTTTATTTTGACTTTCTACTATCTTCACTATGCAGAATCAATCACTTTACACCTGACAATCTTAGTCAGATGTCAACTTTTCACTTTAAAATAAATAGGGGAGCAAGTACACGTCAACTCCTTAACACTTCTTCACTTATAATCAGCATCTATATACATATAGACCTATCACTTAGTCTTATCCCACTCCGATCTTAGAACCGCCTAAACCATTGCTCTGATACCACTAAATGTAATGCCCGATAGCCGGATATTGGTCCAAATACCAGTGTCACTCTACATTGCGGTGATCCATAAATTATTATTAAATTATCCATCGATAGCATTCAATATCTAACCATTAAGTCGTGGGTCCCACATTTTAAAATATCTTATTAATTAATCTATAAAAATTCGGGCAGCATAACGGCTGAAACCCAAATTCTGCCTTCCTGCATTAGTCACAAAACACTCCTAAAAGGTTCACAATATCCAACCCAACCTCCACAAGATCAGCCAAATATAGAACAACAGTCAATTCCAATAAGTTTACCTATAACCATACATACATACAGTACATAACATATGTATAAGTCCAAAACTATATACAGTCCAAAAACTAGCCATGTTGTCCTACAAGGCAACATCTATATGTACAGTCTCCACAAAACCACCAAAAATGCTGGATCCTTCTAACACTAGTTTCCTTCCAGCACGAACTCAGTCTCTGTCTCCTGCGTGCAGTACAAAACCACACGCTAAGTACAAAAGTACTTAGTGGTGAACATAAACTTAAAACCCCAGAATTTCACTATAGTTCATTCACATATTAATCAGAATTTTACTTCATTATCTCTTTTTCATCAGTTAAACTCATTATCATACAAATTTTTTTTTCGATTTAATTCTAAATTTCACTTTTATTGACAAAATTACTATTTTGCCCTTGCTTGAGAAATTCGTTCTCAATTATAGTTTTTCAAGTTTTATTCTCAAATTTTATCGCTTTAAATTTTAATTTAACACTATAGGGATAAATTTTTACTTTAATCCCTAAAGTTTCAAATATGCACTTCTGTCCTAATTTCTTTGTTTATCAGTTCTTTGTGACTTTTATCCTTATTTTTCAGTACACTTTTATCCAAACAGTAATTTATTCTCGCTTTTCAAGTTTTATATTTTTACTCATACAGTATCTTTTTATACTTTAATCAATACAATATTTTAATACTATTGCAGTCAATACAATATTTTAATACTTTTGCAGTCAATACAATATTTTAATACTCTTGCAATTAATACAGTATTTTAATACTCTTGCAGTCAATACAGTATTTTAATACTCTTGCAGTCAATACAGTATTTTAATACTCTTGCAGTCAATACAGTATTTTAATACTCTTGCAGTCAATACAGTATTTTAATACTCTTGCCCATAGTATAACGTGAAAATGTATCACTAATTAGGATGAGCGGAACTATGGACCCTATAGGTCCCAGTACTCCAGTAATATCAATTATGCACATATTATTTTTCTTTCTTTTTCTTTTTCTCCAAACACTCTAATACAGACGTCCTCCAAACACTCCAATACAGATGTCCTCCAAACACTCCAATATAAACGTGAAACCATATCAAGGTTACCACTATGCAAGTCGCCATGACTTGCTACCGCGGTTACAGAAATGTCCCTATGGCTAGCCATGTACATCCTAATTTCTGATTTCACACATAATACTAAGGGCAAAATACAATTACAATTTAATACAATTTACAATAATGCATCATTACCGATTCATGGTAATAATTAGTTTACATTATTAAAAACGGTCTCAGTATTTCAAATATACCAGTTTTTCAATTAAAACAATTTCATTACATTTATTTTATTTATTTATTTATTACTTTATTTTCCAATACATGCTCCTTACATGTCATACAAATCAATTATATTCTATTTTGTATTTATTCCGATTTATATCTCAAAATTCCATAAATTTCCTTAAGGTCCCTATTCGGTTACCTTATTCCAATTTCCTTATAAATTATATTTTCTACTCAAATTAATCACACTAAACATAAAATCATCTATTTTTCATTTATTTCAATTTAATCCGGAAAATTTCATTTTAGTCCCTATTTTTTTTTGTAACCGAAATTTTCCCTAAAATTTAACTTGTCTAAATTTTAATTAAATACCATAATTTCACTAATTAATCTTCTAATTGCACAATTCCAAGTCCAATTTCATAATTAATTCGTAATTAATAATTAACCTAAATTTTCTCTAATTATATATACAACATATATATTGTGAAATTAAAGGGTTTAAAATTATTCACTTACAAAATCATACAACAACTTTGTCTTTCCCCTTATTTTTGGTTGGTTTGCTTCCCTCTCCTTGCTCTTCAATTGGCAGCAATTTCATGGCCAAAATCACCATAGATTAAGTCAAATTTTTGCTCACATAATACTCACAATACTATAATTAATACTTAATTACTCTAATTATCAAATAAAACTAAATTTTTCCCAACTCACCAATTTATCCACTTGAAGAATTAGACTTTATTCACCTTCTTTCATCACCATAGCAACCAAAGGTGAAGAGAAGCAAGATAAAACAATTTAATTGAGATTATAGTTGGGAAATTTTAGGAATTTAGCTTAGAAAACAAAGAAAAATGAGGAAGAAGAAGATGAAGAAGATGAAGCCACGGCAACAAGGAAAAGAAATGGTCTTTGACCAGCCAAAAGAAAGAGATAAAAATCTCTTTTGCCACAATTAATGATACACCCACTTTAGGACAAAAGAAATTAAGTCCTAAGTGGGTCTAATGTCATATGCCACCATTTAATTGGTCAATACACTTTTAGTTATCAATTTTTTTGATAAAAATTATACCAAAAATTCCTAAAAATGTTAATTAGGCCATGCTTAAAATTTCGGGTCAATCCGGGGTCGTTTCGATATCAAACTAGCCCCGAATGTAAATTTTAACCAGTCCGAAAGTTGAATTTTCAAAGTCTTCAAAAATTCATTTTATCATTCCAAAAATTCATATACATAATTTCTAGTCAATTGGTGTAATCGGAATAATTTTATGAAGTCCAGGGAATATTTTTAAGCCAGTCAAAGTTCTCAGTCAACTATATCGGTCCAGTTAATTATTTTATTTTTTTCATTTTGCAAACCTATTTGACCTCAATTTTAGCCCAAATTATAACACCAGATTCGTTATGAATAATACTTTTCAATGGTGAAGAAAAAAATTTATGAGCCCGGTGGGCCTCAGGGTGGCACTATTCACCTCGAAAAGTACTATTCACGTGATCGGTGATTCTTGGGGTGTTACAATTTCAGCTAGGATTTCTTATGTATGTAGAGCTCTTATTAAAGAAGGAATCAAGACTATGAGGAAAATTGAACTAAGCTTCCACATTAGGAGACTATCGGCCCTTGCTCAAATGGGAGCTACTAGGACAATGTTGTAATGACCCACCATTTGAATCCTGAGCAACTCAAATGGATGGAAAACCGGGCTATCCAAAGACCCAAAACACACCCCGGTTATCAGTAAAATATGAAAAAATATAATTAAATAATATTATATATGATAAAAAAAATATAAAAGTTAATCGGCTATTATATATAAATATTATTATATAATTAAATAGAATAATATAATATAAATTTAGTTTAAAGTATTATATAAATTTAATTAAAAAATATAAAAAATTAAGGTATAAAAATAAAAATATAATTTAAATATATTTTAAAGTATTATTTTATATAAATTTTAGAGAGAAATAGAAAAAAAAAAGAAAAAAATTTAAAGTATAATATATATATATGAGCCGGTTAACTGTTAACTAACGGTTAATTGGTATCCAAAAATAGAAATCATAACAAAAAAAACTAAAAATGTAAAAATTAAAAATTGCAATCGAATCTATCAGATAGACTAACTAAAAAAATCTATTCGATTTCGAATTGATTTTACGGTTAACCATATTTTCGATTTTTTTTGTTTACCATAATAAAAAAAAATACATCAACATAATAAGACTACATAGCAAAGATGAGTAAGTAATGCCTAAAAGTCATTTTTCATGTAAAATAAATCGTTTCAGTTGTCGATTTTTTTCTTTCTCAAATCTCACATGTATTAACTTAATGATTAGTTCTCTTTAATTTAATAAAAATATTTTTAAAAAATTATAAAATCATCCTTTATATTTAATAAAAATTAAAAATAATTAAGAAATAAAATATCAATGTATTGTTAGTATTAATAAAATGGCAAAATTAAAATAGTTAAAATAAATATTCTTTTAAATTCATAAAATGAAAAATTTAGATCTAAATTTTTTTTAAAAAAAAATGACAATCGATATATGTAAGACCGAAAGAATAGTATAGATATTTTATCAAAAATTACTATAAAATTTTTCTTAACCAATACTTTAATCGTAGATAATAAGATAATCATCATAAGAATAAATATTTTATATGGCTTAAAACAATATTAAATTTGAACGGATTAATACAAATAATTGTATATATAAAAAAATACTGATACTTATATAGTCAAACATATAATTTTTCGATCACTAAGTAAACTGATAATATCAAATGATATTGATCACTCCATCAATTCATTTGAGCATGGCCATGCATTTCTCTGTCTTACTTATCGAGGGGCCCAATAGATATCTCTCTCATAAGAGAAGGACAAATTTCTTCTTGATTATTCACTATCCTCTGCATAATTCTCATTATGCCCAATCATAATCTTTATAATTATCCAATTAAAGATAATGTTTGATTATGTCAAAACATAATGTTCATCATGTAGGATACTATGATAATCTCAGGTCTAAAGATCAATAACATAACTATTATAAGATCACTAATGACATTAACCCATGTAGTATTTCATTGTGAGTTTATCCAGTAATTTGTTCTCTAACAATACTTATAAGTTTAATTCATATCATTATATATAATCATCCCATGATTATCATTCAAACTTATACTAGTCTTTATTTATCATTATTTATTTAATGATAAATGACTAGAGATAGTCAAAATAACATTAGATTGTTATTTATAAATATTATTATAACATAATATGCCAACAATATAATAACATGAAAAAAATTCAATTTTATAAAATGAAATGTGACATTACATAAAAGGGTCTAATGTTTGGCCTAGGGCATAACCACTAACAGTCCGAGTGAGAAGACCTCATTTGCTTTCCACTTTTTGGAGTCTTAAAAAATGTCATAATGCTTTGCCCCTGCGATCACATGAATCACTCCTATTGGGGCCTTCTTACTGTTGCTCCTTTCCCCCCTATCTGACTACCTTGATAGAGAATGCCTGTCCTCGCTTTTGCTTCCTTTAACAAACTACTTCAACTTGCCTTTCTTGATCTAGTACTCTATTTCTCTTTTAAGTTGCCTACAGTCGTTGGTTTCATGCCCCTTATCTATGTTAAAAGCATAATACAAACTCCGATCCCTATTCGAACCCTTCTTCATGGGCTTCAGTCAATTTACCTGGTCATTCTTCTTCATCCAGGATAGGATTTATGCGAGGGAGGCATTTAGTTGGTGAATTGCTCTTCGTCTCAGTTGTTCGAGTATAGCTTTGAAACCACGTATGTCCTGTTCGATCCTCTCATAGCTCGAGAATCACCTCTTCTCAAACTTTCTTTTTCCCGACCTATTCCCGAGGAATTTTCATTATCCTTCTTTATTTGTTCACTGTACTTCAGTCACCTAGCTTCGTCCATTTGGATGTACTTGTGGGCTCTATTCATTAGTTCAATAAAGTCGAAAGGGGTTTCTTGCTCAAGGAATTATTGAAATCTTGACACCTTAAGTTCCAGCCGAGCGCATTGATCGCAACTTATAAGTTTAAATTCTGAATATTCATGGCTACTATATTAAACTTGTCCATGTAACTCTGCAAAGGTTCTTCCCTCTCTTGGACAACATGATGTAAGTTTGGTTAGTCGGATGGCCTCTACGAACTTCATTACAAACATGTCAGTGAACTACTGAAAGTTATTTATTGAATGTTTTGGCAGAATTCTGAATCAGATCTAGGCAAATTCTGTTAAGGTTTGTGAAAAAAATTTGCAAAGGGCGGCATCCTCCATGGTGTAGATTAACATAGTGTGGCAAAACTGATCCACGCGTGCTCGAAAATCTGTACTTCTATTATATCTGGGCAGATTGGACAATTTTATCCTCAAGAAATGAGTGAAAAGCATGGCTTTGGAGAGAGATGAACAAAAACTGCCCTGATATCACACTATGTTGCGACTTTACTGCCGCCGCATCCTTTCTTCGACAAGCTTGTTAAGCTCATCGCTTGTTAAAGTAATCATTAGCCCTGCATCATTTAGTTGGGGTGTGCAATTTGGGTTTTCAAAGTTTGGGATGGTATTTGTTCTAGTGGTTTGTGGTGTTGGTTGAGGCACCACCTATGCCGCTAGATGTGACAGCGTCGCCAGAAGGGCTTGGGCGAGCAGGGGAGTAAGACCCGATATGAAAATTATGGGATTGTGGCGGGTAGGCTAGTAATGGGAAGATTCGTGGAAGCACCTTGGGGAGTGGGCTATAAAGACTAAAAAATCGGTATGTGTGGGGGTGGTGCTGTGTTATTCCGGTCATTTTCGGTCTGGGTATTTTTGTTTTAAGAATTCATGATTTTTCGAGGATTGATCCACACTCACCGCACCAAATGATAACGGTTCAAAATTATCAGGCTACTATCGGGCTCGACTTGAATGGCAAAGTTCTTCGATGATACTTGAAAATAAAAAAATCCCGACGAAAGTTTGGTGTGGAGACATTCTGACAGTCAAGTCAGTAAAAAGGTAAGAGTATGTCTTTAGTAAAAGTGGCTAAGAGAGAGAAAAATACCTGACTACCTTACTATTTATATGGATCTGTTTCCCATTTCAGCTAGAATTTCTTATGTATGTAGAGCTCTTATTAAAGAAGGAATCAAGACTATGAGGGAAATTGAACTAAGCTTCCACATTAGAAGACTATTGGCCCTTGCTCAAATAGGAGCTGCTAGGACAATGTTGTAATGACCCACCATCCGAATCCTGAGCAACTCGAATGGATGAAAAACCGGGCTATCCAAAGACCCAAAACACACCCCTGTTATCAGTAAAATATGAAAAAATATAATTAAATAATATTATATATGATAAAAAATACAAAAGTTAATCGGCTATTATATATAAATATTATTATATAATTAAATAAAATGATATAATATAAATTTAGTTTAAAATATTATATAAATTTAATTAAAAAATATAAAAAATTAAGGTATAAAAATAAAAATATAATTTAAATATATTTTAAAGTATTATTTTATATAAATTTTAGAGAGAAATAAAAAAAAGAAAAAAAATTTAAAGTATATATATATATATATATATATGTGAACTGGTTAACTGTTAACTAACGGTTAATCGGTATTCAAAAATAGAAACCATAACAAAAAAAACTGAAAATGTAAAAATTAAAAATTGCAATCGAATCTATCAGATAGACTAACTAAAAAAATCTATTTAATTTCGAATCGATTTTGCGATTAACCATATTTTCGATTTTTTTTTTCTTACCCTAATAAAAAAAATACATCAACATAATAAGACTACATAGCAAGGACGAGTAAGTAATGACAAAAAGTCATTTTTCATGTAAAATAAATCGTTTCAGTTGTCGTTTTTTTTTCTTTTTCACATATATTAACTTAATGATTAGTTCTCTTTAATTTAATAAAAATATTTTTAAAAAATTATAAAATCATCCTTTATATTTAATAAAAATAAAAAATAATTAAGAAATAAAATATCAATGTATTGTTAGTATTAATAAAATGGAAAAATTAAAATAGTTAAAATAAATATTCTTTTAAATTTATAAAATGAAAAATTTAGATTTAAAATTTTTTTTTGAAAAAATGACAATTGATATATATAGGACCGAAAGAATAGTACAGATATTTTATCAAAAATTACTATAAAATTTTTCTTAACCAATACTTTAATTGTAGATAATAAGATAATCATCATAAGAAAAAATATTGTATATGGCTAAAAACAATATTAAATTTGAACGGATTAATACAAATAATTGTACATATAAAAAAAATACTGAAACTTCTTCAATGAGGAACATGGGACAAGATTGAATATCCTTCACATTTTTTCATTTTTTCAAGAAGTGGATGTGAGAATCATTTTACTTACCTTTGAGTCAGCTGAAGTTTCTGATAGATTGATCTGGCATTTCACCAATTCTGGAGCTTACACTGTTAGGTCATGCTATTATATAAACTTTTCTAGTTTCAACCGACTTCAGCAAATGCTTTTCCTTTTTCTGATATATGATAATATCCTAAAATAAGTTAAAAGGGTTTTTGTTTTTTGGAAACTCATTGAAGAAGGCATTCCAGTTAATACTCCAAGTAATCAACTTTTTGCTCATGTTAGTCCTAATTGTGTTTTTTGTGAAGGCATTGAAACTGTTTTACATTTACTTTTCTAATGCCCAGAAATTTATGCGATTTGAAATACTTTTGTACCTGGTTTACAGATTGAGGATGAATGATTTTTCTTTTGTGCATCCCTGTATATCTATTAAAAGATGTTTTGCTCAGAAAAATGAAGCTCCGATGCCGATAATTTTTATGCTTTGGATGATATGAAAACTGAGTGAGAAGTTTATTTTTGAAAATTTAAATCGAAATACTTTGTGCATTTGGGAGGATGCTTTAGCCTATAAGATAGAATATGATCATGCAAATGTATTTTTTGGCATTTGTATGCAATCTACTCTGCATACAAATCAGGTAGAATGCCACCCTCCTATTGGTGACCAAACTTAAAATAAATGTTGATGCAGCAGTTGAAGCAAGGAAAGCATTTGAAAAAACTGTCACTTTGGTTCGGGAATCTAGGGGGAAGGTGTTGATCCGGAAACTTAAAAGATGAGATTTTAAAGTTGATCCTCTACTGTTGGAAGTTTTAGCAATCAGAGCAGTTATGATAGTTCAACAGCATGGCTGGACCAATGTTATTATGGAGACGATAAAATATGTTTTGATGCTTTGAATTGTTTTAATTACTGCTCCTGTTAAACTTTTAGGTATTTTTTTAGAGGATATCTTCTCCCTTGTGGGGAATAAAACTTGTTCTTCTGCTTTTGTTCCTGAAAAAAGCTAATCAGGCTGCTTAAGCTATGCATTCCACAAGAAAATGGCAGGTAATATCATCAAAAGCACAGGCACAAAAAGACCTGGCTTGTTTTTGTTGGCAACTTTCAACAATGCTTAAGCTATGCATTCCACAAATCAAGTTCCTGTTTGATTTAGCCAATGATCACAGCTAGTAGTTGATGAGCAATTAAGCTACAACCATTCACTCACTTGTTGAATCTCTGTCAAACACTCAAGCCAGAAACTGAGGATAATTTAACATTTTCTCAGTTTTCAAAACCACAATTCACAATATCTCATTTATACAATTCCACATACCGGACTGCACAGTTTGTAGCATGAATGGAAATTTCATACACATTCTTTCTCAACAATAACCTTATTGAACAATTTCAATTCCTATAATTTCAGAAAACAAATGCCAGCCAAAATGTTGCAAGAGAAAAATTCCTTGAATTCTCATACTTCAATGCTTTCTTTCACAATTGTAAGGAACCAACCTATACGTCAAACCAATGTAGGATTTATGTACATAAATTAGAACACCTCACAGTCCTTATAGCCCACTTGGTGGTTTAGGACACAGCTACTGTAAGCATCTCGCTATAATATATGCATCACCAATCATTGCCAACAGCAAAATAATCAAAGTCACCTTTTTGTCTTCATTTCAATAGTTTGGACTCTTGGTGATGATTGTGATCCCCCGCCTAATGCTGCAGCAGCAGATTCAACATGTGTAAGAAGATATTCATAAATCTTCTTTCTTAGCCTGTCAACAGTCTCTGTGGAAACATGGGGTGTTTCCCCATCATCCTTGCTTGATCCAATCTCATCTAACCAGTCATTCACATTTTTAAGCTGAGTCAACATGCCAGCTATTTGTCCGTTATCTGATAAAGTGGAGGAATCCACATCAGCATCCAAGAACTTTTCCACAAATTTCAGGAACCAATCTTGGGATTCCATCCGCAACAGTTCAGCCAAGTCCACAGTTTCATCAAGACCATTCCCTCTGGTCCACTCAGATAGAGGTTGTGATTGCATCTTCTGACTGACAGCCGAAGTATCCACTGATTTGCGAAAGGCTCCAGTTGCAACAAGCTTAGAACCAATTGATGGGCGGGCTTTTGCTTGAGTTTTTGTTGACCCATTCTTGGAAGAGTTCTCCAGGACCAAAATGAGTTGATTACTACTTGAAGTTTTTTGGCCTTGACTGGGTGCTGAAGACGTTTCTTTCGTAAACACAGAAAAGGATGACAGGTTGGTGGCCAATGCAGCTTGGACCCAGGAGGCTGCATGTCTACGTCTCTCTGATGCGACCTTTAGCACTTCTTCTGATGGGTTGTCATCGGAATCCAAGGATGAACTAGTAGGAATTACTTTAGACAGAGATTCAGCAACTGAGCAAACATTGTTCAGGTTTGCATGGAGAGTCAAAAACTGCTCCACAGCAGGTTGTGGGTTATCTTCTTTAGTGGAAGAAGTTAGCTCAGAGTATATGCTGCAAGAGGTAGGGAAAGAGAAAGAGTCAAGAAAATTCTTTAACTGAACAGCAGATATGTACAATTAAAGGCATGTTACTTTAGACAACTAGTGTACACACACACACAAACACACGTCTAATGTAAAATTAAAAGCATCCTTCAGAATTGCTTTAGTTCTCACATGCATATAACTTTACAAAGTGAGGACTCAAGTTGGTTTTACTTTGGTCAATGTGGAGGCAGTATACCAAATGAGGAAGAAAATAATCACCATCAATTTACCTTACTGCTCCTATAATTAGCACAACACTCTTCCAAACATTTTTCCACCTATGTCCATATTTCCTTGTATAGAACTAATTATCACGAAAGAAATTGAATGTCATTTTTCACATTGGCTTTCTTTTTAAATGCTCCTACTGCTAACTTCCGTCAGTCTTGTATGTCCAAATCCTAAGATCCCGTTTCTATTAATTGAATTTCAGAACTAGATGCCGTCTTGTAGATGTTCATGTATTCAATTCCAAAACATTTTGTCCAAGGGATTGAATCTTGGAACCAGACACAGTCTTGCAGACGTTAATGTATTTCAAGTCCAAAAATTTTGTGCAAGGGGTAATAACAGAAATACATACCTACTCTACAGTTACCATCGACAAACTAAAACTTTTCACATTGAGGGAATCCTTAGCAGTCAATGCTTGCAAATCACACTAACTCAAGTCAATTTTTCTGTGACAGGAGCAATAACATAGCATAAGAAAACTAGACTCTCCGTATAAAACTTTCCCCTCTCACTTAAACATATGCCTTTAAGTGATATTCTTCTTTCATATAAAACTGCAATCATTTCTAGAATCTATAAGGCTCTCCATATTCCACACACAAATCACCCTTTAGTCAGCAATATCTCCGCTACAAGTCTATGCAGATAAATGCTCAATCTCTCTCCATACATAGGGTTTCTAATACTTAACACAGTTCATGGCTCCTCTGCAAGCAAATGACGCACCAAAAATGTTTATACATTATTACAAAGTCATGCTCCGATGTATTATGTATCTTGTGACGTTGAGAACTATTGTCAAGTGGAGCAGCTATTGTTATCAGTTTCTTATTTCATTTAGACATTCTAAGTAGCTTCATTTTCTAGAAGGAAACCATTTCTTCATTTCACATTTAACCAAAAGAAATCGAGAAAATGCTGCGGCCTTAATTTCCTTTCCTAACTTCTATTATTTTGTGACATCAAGAACATAGTGTTATCAATTATTTTTTATGTTTCATTTAGACATTCTAAGTAGCTTCATACTCTAGAAGGAAATCATTTCTTCATTTCAAATTTTGACCAAACGAAATCAAGAAAATGCTGTGGCCTTAATGTCCTTTTCTAACTTTCTATTTAGGTGTTTACATGACCACAGCTGTGACTAACAATGCGTTATGATCATACAGTGACTTTTTCTATTTACAACTTTTTACTGGATAGCTTTTGCAGTAATGAATCAGTAAAAAGGATCCAACGGTACCAGACCTTTCTTTGGATACCCCCAACAAATGGAGTTGAAGAACAAATTACAGAGCCATCCCAACTAAACCAAAGGCAAGGCTGAGCTGAGTTTCAGCTAAAAGATTACCTTTGCATGGTATAAAATGAACTCCTGCTACTATAATTGGGCAATTCTTTTGAAAGTGAAATTACTCGCTCCATATTAAAAAATCATCGGAAAATGCTATGCAGAGGATGTTCAAAGGTTGTGCATCCCTTTTCACCCAATGAGAAAATTCCCATCAGGTGCAATGGATATATCTCATGAGCAGTGGAAAGAACATGTTCACTGTGAGCAAGCCCTCCATTCAAAATAAATAAAAGAAAGAGAAGAAGATTGTATGTTGTATAAAAATGAATTTTAGTTGGTTCAACAAAACAACCTCTAATGAGCGAGGGGACTTGTATCAATGACGATTGTAAGTTGACATGGGATAATCAAAAGCTCTTTCCCACACAACTAGCTACTCAGGAGGAATTCAGTAGGCATAGACAAATTTGGTAGGGTAATGGTTGGCTTTAAGGTTATTTGTCTTGTCACACTATGTCAACTTGTAATTATCAGCTACTCCAACAACAATGTCACCTAATTGAAGCTGCAAACGGATGAAAGATATCGTTGTTGGGCTACATGGTCGTAATTGATAAAACTAAAAGAATTTTTAAACATTCACTAGCAGGCGGTATAATTAGTATGCTACCCTATAACACTAGCAGGCAGTATAATTAATATGCTACTGGATCACAATTGATAAAACTACTAAAAAAGATACTTTTAGTCCAAAAAAGCCTCTGCATCCTTATTTTGCTATTAAACTAAGTGCTAAAACAGCATAATCATAGAGCACCTAAGTGAGAAATTACTCATGGTCAACTTTATAGAGCACCTAACTTATCCAAAACTAGAAGCAGGCAAAAAATTTTGCTTTAAGAATCTAATAGAAAAGATACAATTTCATAGTCACATAGTTCCATATTGCGCAACATCAATTGCCTTCCAAAGAAAAGGTACACAATTGAAGACAAACAAATATTTTGAATCATAATTCACATACACATATGAAGTTGACAGTAAACACAGATGGTAAAATTAAGAATATTGCAGACTTTAACTCTCTACTTTCTATGAATTTTAGTTCTCTGTGTCAAATTCATAGATGTACTGCCACCTAGCAATTATAAAAACAGAAATTCACTATTTCAAGCCACAAATATTCAAACAGGACTTCACATGTAGTCTATCTGAACCATATGCTAAAATCTTTCATGATTACAAATAAATCCATAAATTCTATAGTATTCTTTTGATTTGAAAGACAATACAAACAAAGTTTGTTTAAAGTGACAATACCAAATAAAAGCAATTTTGCATGCATGTGTTTGATTCAGAAAGACATCAAATGCGATAACAGAAGAAAATGCTTTCCATTTCCCATAGTTCGAAATATATCGGAGTCCTCTCAGTTCAACCCAATAGAAACTGAACAAGGAGTGCAAGTTTTTTTTACTTTTCTTCTTGTGTGATGGAAAAAGCAAGCATCCTAGTATAACCTAAGAAACATTTAAAAAGCCAAAACAATTGAAGATTACAGCCATTTTCATCACTATTCCTGTTGGCAGCTATATTACAAAGGCTTTGAAAAAAATCAAGTTAATAAAACCAATGATATTAGATTCTATTCTTATCCTTAAGTTACACACACTGATTCCAGCAAACATGCCTTATAAGTTACAGCTACAAATTAGAAGACTGGTAAAATAGCATGTGTAAGGATCTAGAATCTGGCTCAAGCAATGCCAAAAACTACTGTCATCTAGAAGATGAAAAGTAAATTAAAATTATCATATTTCAAGAAGAACAGGAACATCATTATGTTTTTGAGTATTTATCTATTGCGCATCTTACCTTAGGCATCTAAGTAAGCTCTCCGAAGCAGAAGCCTCTTGCATAGCTTCTATTGCTGCTGCTTGTGCTGCATCTCTGTGCTTCATAACTTCCTGCAATAAACAATATGTAAGCAAAAATGAGAAAAATGGAAAGATGTGGTACTTAAGACATCTCTTAGCAGGTCAGAAAACCAGATGAACTAAGAATAATAGTTAAAAGAAATTGCATTGATTAACAGAAAACTAAATGTACAGTGATAATCCAGTCAGCTGGAACCATCTCTCACACAGTTTATGCAAAAAATTTACGAATCAAGCTAAACACAAGCTTTTGTTGTCAAAAGAATGTCCCATTATCTAGGGATCTCTAGTAGTATTAACTTTCGGTACTTTCCAATAGATGATATTATCAAGAGAATGACTGAACTGCTAAAACTAGCACGAGACTCAAATAACAAAGACTGGTTACCTTCTATGTACAAACAACTTATAACATAGTTAGGACATTATTCAATTAACATTGTCTTAAAGTTCCGCAAGCTTATTGAATTAATACAGCTATGGAAATTGTGTATATTTCTATGCTTCTATTTCATCTTAGAAAATTGTAAAAAGGAATTAGCTGGTAGTTGATGCAAAAACTGATTGAGAATTACAGTAATCAAAAGCTAGACAAGTTGGTGACTTTCAGAAAAGATGAGGAAAAAGCCATATTACATCCTGCAACTTGGTCACAACTCCCCACCCCCAAGGAAAAAGAAAACAAAAGAAAACGAAACAACTAAATCAAGAGATAAAATAAAACCAAGAATTTGTGAAGATAAAAGCTACAAAAAGATTTTACCTTTCCGAGCTTAGAAAGAGAAGATGGAAGCGAACTCCAAGAAACACTTCCCTCAGTCAGTTTCTTACTATTTATTGGAACCTTGACCAAGTTTCCTGGAAAGCCATTATTGGCAACATCTCCTGATGATTTCTTTCCAACAGATGTTCTTAGTTTATTTGACTTTTCATGATCATCCGAATTTCCATTTGCTATAACTTTCTTCATGGATACCGGGATTCTGTTCTCCTCTTTAGATAACTTGGTAGATAATTGATTCTTATTATCCTCTTTAGATGGCAACCTCTCAATTGATGTGCTTTTTCTAGGAGCCTGCCAAATACATATAAATCAGAAATCCATAGAGCAGATGGAATTATGAAGAATTGGCCAACATGGGCAAAAAACTGAATTGGATAATACAGTAGGTCGCAAAAGAAGTTAAGACCTAGTAGAGAAAACAACCAAGACATATAAAGAGCGCTTATTATAGATGCAATAATCAATTCAGTAATTCTACCTCTTAGAAGCATGTAAATCATTCTAATAAAATAATCCGCATCAATATGCCGCCAATTAAGATCAACTGATAAGAAAACTGAAAAATATTGCCAAATAGTGGAATAAGATCAAGTTTAACCAGCCTACAGTTCAAATTCTATCAATTTTTTTATGTGAAAAGAAATAGACGAGAAAGGATATTCTGAATGCATATCAACCGAATTATTTCTATCGCAAATCGTATTCATAAATGGTTATACTTACGGAAATACTCCGAGGTTCAGGCTTTGGATCATTTTTAGCAGCCCTTAATCTTGGAGTTTCCCTATTCTTCACCTCCATGTTCCCTTCCCAACTTTTCCTCAGAGCTTTAGCCCCAAGCTCTAATCCATGAACTATATTCTTGATGACCGGTACCCTCTTTGCAGTGGGACTTGCTCCACGCATAGAATTTGTCTTTTCCACTGATCCGGACTTCCTTGATCCCTTATCCAACTTAACCTTTGCCTGATGCTTAACGCCGTCAGAAAATTTCTCAAATGAAGTAGGAAGTGAATAACAACTTGTTGGTGAAGAAGGAATCGATCTTGAACTTGATGATTTCAATTTTGTCAAACTTTCCTTCTTGAAATCCAAATTTAGTGTAGTTTTTGCCAATTGAGTTTTTGACCTACTCAGTGAAGAGCTTTTCTTAACTGATGAATCCTCCTTGATAGCATTGCCATTCAGTCTAACACCAACTGATTTCTCCTTCTCAACTGTCTTACTACTGCCTAAACTCCCTTTTCTAGGTGATTTCACTTTCTCTAGTTTTTTTGAACCTGAATTTGAATCATGATTATTGTTAAGGAATCCAAGAGAGCTAGTTGCTACAATATCTTCAGGGCTCCCTACACAGGGGTGTCTCCCGGGGACAGGCCTAACACCTCTAAGAATAGGAACTGGGGAGGCTGATTCAAGCCTTTCAGCATGAATAAATTGACCTAATTGGATCTTATCGCTAAGAATTAGATCATCATGCTCATCAGGTAAAGATACATAAGTGGCATGTGATGAATCTGATACCTTGAGGTAAAACCCTTGGTTAGGGAAAAGCTCACCTCCTGCTAAGGCTGGCACAATGCTCACCACCTGCAATAGAGATGACCTATATTCACCAGCAACCTTCACATCTGTATTCATGTGTTGCAAAAGTTTGAGCAGCACTCCTGGGACTAGACTTGCCATTTCTTAACAGACTTCCAATTAGCACCAGTCTATACCCAGATGAAGAAAATAAGTTCTTTTGATATCTAAAATACCAGAGTTGCACAAAACGACTGAAAGGAAGGGTTCTTGTCAATACCCAGACTGAAAAGGAATCAAAGATTTGAACTTTGAGAGGGAACGGGGAAGAAGGAAATAAAGGATTACACTTTAGGCCCGGATGATATTTCTTGCCAAAAAAAGGATCATTCTTATCAGATTCAAAAAATAGAGAAAATAAAGCTAAAGATTCAGCACATTAGAAGATATTATGGAACTAATAATGCTAATTAAATTAATGGAAAAAGCGACAAACAAAACACCTAATATGTTAATTATCAGCAAAATGCATAATCATAGAGCTCAAATATAGAAATAAAAATAAAAATAAGGAAACTAGTAAATAAATTAATCAAATAGCAAAACCCAGGCACAACCCAGAAAGTAATATTGTCTAAGAATGTTTTCAATAATATGGTAGTAATAATGTGGTTCAGCTTGGCAAGAAACTAAGTGAACTGTACCAGAAAACTCAACAACCCAGAAGAGATAATGACTATGAATCTTCAACTGATAATGGCATTTGGCCTTTTACTCAATAAAACAACTAAAAACAAACAGAGACCTATTCCTACACGAAACCCAAAATTGGAAAAACAACAAATTTTGGAAAATTGTCAGATGGGTTATTATTGTAGCTATATTATAGATCCTATTGAGTGAAAAGAAGCGAACTTTTTTCCTTTTTATTAGAAGAAGATAAGAATTAAAAAGAAAAACACAAACAAGAATTAGAAAAATTCTTGTAACATGAGATGGGAGATATTATATGATAGAGAAAAAAGATAGAAGGGAATAATTGATGCCAGGCTTATTCCATGATTGATACTGCACAATCCAGAGCCCAGGGAGAGAAAGAGAGGGAGAGAGAGAGAAAGAATTCTTAGTCACTGACACAGACCCATAGATCACACATGCAAAATTCTAATGAGTACAAAAGAAAGGGTCCTGACCCACTATAGCTAGTTTGGATTGGGTTGCAGAACTCAGAGAAATAGGGAAAAATAAAGATTGTATCTTGCAGGAGAGTTTCAGCTGATTTGACAAGAAAGCAAAAGGGTTTTCTTTTAAATTCTTTAAGGCAGAAACTTGGGAGGAATATATGAACATTGAACAGAGATTTTTTTTTAAGAAAAAGAACATAATTCAGGCATCAATTTGTAATTTTTTAAAAATTTTGAGATTAAAGAAAGAAACTTTGGTTAAATTTATAAATATCCATTAATTTTAATATAAATATTCATATGGCATGATAATTAAAAAAATGAAAAACAATATTTTATGTGTATGGAAATGCAAATGGGTGCATGTGAAGAGTGTTAGTAACAAGGTAATGGCGTGTCGGCTACCTGAAAAGGTGTCACATCTCCGTGATAGAGAGAAGCAGTTGTTATGTCCTGTTCCATTATTTGTTTTTATTGTTTAGTATTTTCTTTATTTATTTTGAATATTTTAATTTGATTTTATTTTATTTATTGATTTTTGTCTTGACCGTTTATGCTTCATCACCCCACCCACCCCACTACTAGAGATGCTTACGGGGCAGGACAGAACGGGGAAGGAGTCCCCACTCCCCGCCCCATGCATTTCAGGGATTTCCCGTCCCTGTCCCCGCCCCCAGAACGGGGAGGAAATCCCCCGTCCCTCGCCCCGCGGGGATCCCCATCCCCCGAATTCTTTTTTTTTAAATATAATATTTTATAAATAATTAAAATTAAAATATAATATTTAATAAATAAAAAATTTAAAATTAATAATAATTTAAATTAATATAAATTTTAACCATTCATAAAATTTAAAATTAAATATAATTTAAAACTTAATAATTATAAAATTTAGTTATATTTTAATTTTAATTTTAATTATTTATAAAATATTATATTTTAAAATTAAAAATATATATTTTTTCGAGGCGGAGATCAGTTCCCTGTCTCCGTCCCCGATTCTAGGACGGAAATTTTTTCTCCCCCGTCCCCGCGGGGGGAAAT